>APFE030762063.1:11516-75957 GCA_000404065.3 Pinus taeda | reverse complement strand
AAGCTTTGCAAGGCATGTTTTGCTGATCACCCAACCAAAGGAGGATTTGACGTCAGAACTATGGTTGTATTCTTCTTTGTTTATCAATAATAATAGACGACTATCATTATGGTTCCACTCTTATTGTATTTATAATGATGATTGAGTTATATCATTTCCGACTGATATATAGTTGCATCTATTGGATTTTATGCTTGTATTTGTGTCGTTCTTTGCATGTGTAGGTGTCCGTTCACGAGGATCATGGGGATCATGACCAGCCGGAGCGAAGGAATGGGAGTGTTGACTCTTCTACAAGTACTAGCGTTGGAATCCAGGTAGGCCCTTATCATTGGTCTTTGATTTTCAATTAGGAACATGTGTGTTAGAGTTGTTTGATTGTTGCTAGACCCCATTTGGGCCAGTGGGATCACCTCTGTCCACAGAGGGAATTTACCTCCACAACAATTTGGTGACTCCACTGGGGAGTTGGATTTTTGTCTTGTTGCTTGTTTTGTCTTGTTGTTTGATTTGTAAACTTTAGACAGAGCCTGAAGTATGGCCAGATAGCCTTCGAAACGCTATTTCTACGCATTAGCAAAGTAGATCAATGCCACTTTAGTCCATCTCTGGTTTGTTTTACGAACTGAACGGCTTGGAACTTGCCTCGTTTCTTGGATTGTTTCTTGGTTTCTCCTGCTTGATTAGCTTTCTGGGTTATATCACTGTGTTGCTTCTTGCCCCTTGGTGTAGCTGGGTACTGTTGACCTAGCTTTGGCTCTTTTGTTTTTTATTTTTCCATAGCAAACTCGGATGGCACTTGTTTATAGTGTTACAATCACGCCAGTTGGCGCACATTGCACATTGAAAACCCATGCCAATCCCTGAAAGGCGCTAGTTGCAGCCTGATAGTTGCGCCAGGCCTAGGAACTTTTGAAGTTTGCTTGGATGTGAGCCCTTTGAGCTTGGTTTTTGTTCTGGGTACCATTTTTAGACTACTTAAGTGTGTTGGAGTGTGATTTGACTGGCTCTAATCATTACCCTTTGGGTGTTTTCTTTTTTCCATCGATTTCACATTTCTAGCCCTAGGGCATCTAGTGGCCTTGTGTGTCGAGCCTTCCTTAGGTGTTTTGATCTTCTAGTGGTCCAGTCGATTCTTTGGTTACTCCTTTGCACTTGTTTGGTGGTTGTAAATCATTTTGTTGTGTTATTTGGGTGACTTTTTTTGTCTTCACTTGAATTCCGCTTCATCTCACTTTGAGCCTAGATTACATGGCTCATTGGTGTCTTTGGGATCTTTCTTGTTCTTTGGAAGTTTGATTTGTGATTGAGGGAACTGTATGTGCTTGTATTGAATAGAATTCTTTTGTCGTCATTTCTCAAAGTTGTTTAGTGCATGTTTCCATCATCAGAAAGAAAAATCTCTTTTGCTTTGTATTAGTTAATGAGAATTATAACTTTTCATTTCGATTAGTGATTAGTGATCTTAAAGAAAAGTTTGTAAATTTTCATTAGCTGCATTAGGGAAGTTCTTTGTTGTTTTGTGATCACTTCATTTGTGTGAAAGCTCTTGAACTCTCTCGTAACTGGCATTCATCGAATGAAATGACATATTTTGGCATATAGTTTGCATTTAGGGAATATTGAGAGATTACATACGGTAAGGCCTGAAAACTGAAACCTAATACAAGATCAACTTTAAAATAAATCGAATGAATCTAACAATGCATTGGAACATAACACTCACTTTGTAGAGGTCTAGGATAGAGACGTGCTCCAGCGTCGTTAAACCTAGTCACTTTTGTTTCCACTCAAGGTTGGGTGATTCCTCCTTATGTGACTCAACTGTGGTCTACTACGGACTTGTGCTCCCATGTACCATTGAGTATATGGGGAGACCCCACTAGGTTATCATCCTTTATCCACAGGAAGCCATGTCTGCTGCCTTATGACCCGTAATGCACCGAACACAACATTCGGGAAGATTGACTGTCATACGAAAAGTCCTTGGTTTTCATACGATCGCCAAGGTGTATATGCAGTTTTACAGATTGTCTGGTAAACCTTTTGCCTAGTTCTCCAGAGTAGTCAATTTTTGATCCTTTTCAGACTCCCTAAAAGAAAAGGCTCACCTGAGCATTTGTCACTTCGGGCTCATTAAACATTCGAAGGCGACTAGAGTCATCTTTTTGTCCTTTTCTCGACTCTTTAAAGATGAAAAGGTCAAGTTATGTCCTTGTGTCTTAAAATTAAATTACCCGCGATCACGTGCCTTGTTAGATTCTGTTTGTTGGCCGTTTGATTGTGTATCTTGGCTCTTTTTCAGCCCCGTGTGTGATTTTCCATTTTGATGGCAACTTTTCTAGAGTTCACCAACCCAGGAATCCCCTCTGACGGGAATCCTGGTCATTTTCCTCCTTTTGGGAATGTTGGTGCTCCTTACATGACAACATTGTCCCTTCCTGGGTTAACTGTTGGGTTGCCTGTTTGGTTGTTCTCGACCTCCATGGTCCCTAGTGTCTCAAGTACTAGTCAATCAGTTCCTCCACCTAAACAACATCATGTTGATTCCAAGGTGGACCTCTCCCCTTCTTCGCCTGTTTCTATGTCCTCATCTTCTACTTCGCTTGGTGAAAGTCTGGATTCAAGTACCCAGGTGGCTAAGAAGAATAAGAAGATGAATAAGAAGAAGTCTCATAAGTGAGAAGCTAAAAGTGCAGCTCCTGCCCTGAGTACATCTCAGGTTGGGCCACCTTCTGCTCCTCCGCGGAAGGTCAAGTTTCCTTGTAAATTGTGCAAGGGTGACCATCTTCTCCATGATTGTCCTAGCCTTCCTAAGGTCTTAGAAGTATGGTCTCATGATCTAGCCTGCCCCTCATCGCCCTCTGGAGCTCATGGCGATGTTACCCTAGCAACTGGCAATGGTAAGAAGGAAGGGGAGATTTGATACCCCTATAGGCTATGTGAAGGCAATCATCTCCTTCACCTTTGTCCGCTCATGGACAAAGCTTCCGCTGTTTTGGAATGTCTTACAGCTTCTTCACCCCAACTTCCCATTGGTTATCAGAGGCTCTCTTCAGATCCTCCCCCTGTCGACAAAGAGATTGACTTAGATCCTTCTCTTGTCCATCCTCCTCTTTCCGAACCTGGCTGTGCTAAGCCTGTTCCAGACCAACCATTGGTCGGAGAGAGTGTCGACTCGGGTTCACCGCCTGTTGATCACTCTATTTCGGAAGAGCGCTATGTTCATGTTCTTCTCGTCTCGTCGGATTCTCCTGAGTCTGAAAACGACTCTCCTATCCCTACTGATCCTGAGAGTCCTTCTTCGGAGCAGGGGGGCAATCATACGATTCCCCCACCAAGTAGTTCAGTCGTTTCCTTCGACTGGAGCCATTTGACCACCTTCTGCCTTCCATCCCATGAGCCTTTCCATATTACAGTACATGCCTATGATATGGCAGTACTTGGCACTGTCTTGGATGAGGGTGCATCTGTCAGTCTGATGCCTTCTACTACTTGGCAAGCTTTGGGCTCCCCACAGCTTGTGCTGGTCGCGTAGAATCTGATGGCGTTTGACGGAGGAACCAGTCAACCATTGGGGATCCTCCCACAGTTCCTTACTACTTTGGGAGGCAAAACCGTCTATATAGACGTACTGGTTACCCAAGGTGCTTTAGATTTCAGTCTTCTCCTTGGTCGTGACTATGTTTATGCCATAGGGGCCATTGTCTCTTCACTTTTCCGTGTGGTTTTCTTTCCACACGATGGAAGGATTGTGACTATAGATCAATTATCGTTCTTTAGTCCCCCAATGCCTCCTGCGTAGTTGTCATCCCCTCCTGGTTTTTATCCACCGATTGTACCTGCCCCACCGCAGGTCAACTACGTGGCTACTTATCTCGTGCCTATATCCAGTGATGTTGCCGTTGTGCATAGTGGCCTGGGGGCATTGGGTCCTGACTTCCAAGATGTGATCCTTCCACCAAGAGTGGCACTCTTAGAAGCAACGGCTTCTTGTTCATTATGATGAAGTCCGGTCGGAGCATAGTTCACTTTCCTATGTCAAGCTCCTTAAAAAATGAAATTAGGTCTGATCGGAGCATAGTTCGCTTTCCTATGTCAAGCTCCTTAAAAAAATGAAACTAGGTCTGGTCGGAGCATAGTTCGCTTTCCTATGTCAAGCTCCTTAAAAAATGAAACTAGGTCTGGTCAGAGCATGGTTCGCTTTCCTACGTCAAGCTCCTTAAAAAATGAAACTAGGTCTGATCGGAGCATGGTTCACTTTCCTATGTCAAGCTCCTTAAAAAATGAAACAAAGGTTTCGAGCATAGTTCCTTGTCTTGTGTCAAGCTCGTTAAAAAATGAAACAAAGGTTTTGAGCATAGTTCCTAATCTTGTGTCAAGCTCGTTTAAAAATGAAATAAGGGTTATGAGGATAATTCTTTTCCTATGTCAACCTCATTAAAAAATGAAACAACTCCTTTCCAAATCGAGTCTTTTGATTAAGATCTCGTAAAATACAAGTCGAGTCTTTTCAAGATCTCGAAAGTGAACCTTCATTCCATCCACTTTGTTGAATGCAATGAAGCTTGGGGGGCATATACCTCATTTTGGGTCATTATGCTGGGGGCATGCAAACTTATAACAAGCATAGTTTTTCGTTTCAAGCTTGTGTAAACATGAAAGTGAATCCAAGCAAAGTTCTCCATGGTTCAAGCTTGTGTAAAAATGAACCCATACCCAATTCACCTTTAAGCTCTTTTCTAACTCGTAAAATATGAAAAGATTGCCGAGTATTTTTCCCTTTTTGACTCGTTAAAGAGAATAAAAATGGAGGTCTGCTTTCAGCTCTTTTCTAACCGTTTAAAGATGAAAAGATTGTCGAGTTATTCCTCTTGACTCGTTAAACGTAAATAAGAGGCGGTCACCTTTAAACTCTTTTCCGACCGCATAAAGATGAAAAGATCATCAGGTCCTTGTCATTTCAGGCTCGTTAACAGTTACGAAACGACATGATTTCGGTCGCTTTTTTTATTTTTCAAGTCGAAATCACTAGGCATGAAAAGTACTCCTCGATCGTAATGGTCGGGCGGTTCTTTCGAGCATTTATTTATACTTTTTCGGGCTCGAGAGACACAACTTTATGAAAAAGGACACCCCTGGAGTTTACTTTTTGCTGTCTTTTCAAACTCTCTAAACATGAAAAGGCACCGAGTTCTTCCTCTATCAGACTCATTAAAACTTAATGACATCAGATTCTATTGAAATTACGCCTTACAAGCATATGCTATCCCCGTCATGCTTGTCATAAAAAATAACCAGGGTACTCGCCAGCAATGGTGGGAAATGGAACCAGAATCATTGTCGTGTTGGCAGTATGTCGCTCTTGAACATGGCACTTGTCTACGTTCGTGTCTGGGTGGGGACATCTCATCTCGTTTTTCACTTGCCTCCATGGGTTTGGGTGATCTTGTTTGACCTCTCATCTGCTCGTTAACTTGTCACCATGAACTTTGATAACTCGCATAATCCTAATTCAAAAAACATATTATCCTCCTCTATCTTGTGTCGATGATGTGGTAAACATTATGGCCCACCTTCAATCAAAGTCACTTCCTGTCGTGCAGCTCATTTGCCCAGCTCTCCCTCGTCCCTTCGTTTCGGTGAGTCATTTGAGGGCGTGTGTGTGAGCTCGTTCGGGCGGGTCGGGTGAGGGCGTCTGTGTGAACTCATTCGGGTGGGTCAGGTGAGGGCATCTGTGTGAACTCGTTCGGGCGGGTCGGGCGAGGGTGCGCCCAGGCGAACAAGCCCGTATCAAAAAACGCTAAGTTGTGACCCGAGGTTGGCTTTGTGCACGTTCGTGCAGCTCGTTTTCCCGCCTGTCCCTTGTCCCTTCGTTTCAGTGAGTCGTTTGAGGGCATGCATGTGAGCTCATTTGAGCGGGTCGGACGAGGGCATCCATGTGAACTAATTCAGGTGGGTTGGCCGAGGGCGCGCCCGAGCGAATGAGCCCGTATCAAAAAATGCTAAGTTGTGACCCAAGGTTAGCTTTGTGTATGTTCGTGCAGCTCGTTTTCCCGGCTCTCCCTTGTCCCTTCGTTTGGGTGAGTTGTTTGAGGGTGTGCGTGTGAGCTCGTTCAGGCGGGTCGGGCAAGGTCATCCATGTGAACTCGTTCGGGCGGGTCGGGCAAGGGCATCCGTGTGAACTCGTTCGGGCGAGGGCGCGCCCAGGCGAACGAGCCCGTATAAAAAAATGCTAAGTTGTGACCTGAGGTTAGCTTTGTGCACGTTCGTGCATCTCATTTGCCCGGCTCTCCCTTGTCCCTTCATTTAGTTTAGTCATTTGAGGGTATGCATCTGAGCTCGTTCAGGTGGGTCGGGTGAGGGCGCGCCTAGGTGAATGAGCCCATAGCAAAAAATGCTAAGTTGTGACCCAAGGTTGGCTTTATGCACGTTCGTGTAGCTTGTGTTCCCGGCTCTCCCTTGTCCCTTCGTTTTGGTGAGTCGTTTGAGGGCGTGCGTGTGAACTCGTTTGGGCGGGTTGGGCGAGGGCGTGCGTGTTAACTTGTTCGGGTGGGTCAAGCGAGGGTGTCCATGTGAACTCGTTCGGGTGGGTCGGGCGAGGGCGCACCCGGGCAAACGAGACCGTATCAAAAAATGCTAAGTTGTGACCCGAGGTTGGCTTTGTGCACGTTAGTGCAACTCGTTTGCCTAGCTCTCCCTTGTCCCTTCATTTCGGTGAGTCGTTTGAGGGCGTGCGTGTGAACTCGTTCGGGCGGGTCGAGCGAGGGCGTGCCTGGGCGAGCGAGCCCGTATCAAAGAATGCTAAGTTGTAACCCGAGGTTGGCTTTGTGCACGTTCGTGCAGCTCGTTTGACCGGCTCTCCTTTGTCCCTTCATTTTGGTGAATCATTTGAGGGCATGCGTGTGAACTCGTTCAGGTGGGTCGGGCGAGGGCGTCCATGTGAACTCGTTCGGGTGGGTTGGGCGAGGGCGTGCTCGGGCGAACGAGCCCATATCAAAAAATGCTAAGTTGTGACCCGAGGTTGGCTTTGTGCACGTTCGTGCAGTTCATTTGCCCAACTCTCCCTTGTCCCTTCATTTCGGTGAGTCGTTTGAGGGCATGCGTGTGAACTCGTTCGGGTAGGTCGGGTGAGGGTGAGCAAGCCCGTATAAAAAAATGCTAAGTTGTGACCCAAGGTTGGCTTTGTGCACGTTCGTGCAACTCGTTTTGCCCGCTCTCCTTTTTCCCTTCGTTTAGGTGAGTCACTTGAGGGTGTGCGTGTGAACTTGTTTGGGCGGGTCGGGCAAGGGCATCCATGTGAACTCATTCGGGTGGGTTAAGCGAGGGCGCACCCTGGCGAACGAGCCCATATGCAAAAATGCTAAGTTGTGACCTGAGGTTAGCTTTGTGCACGTTCGTGCAGCTCGTTTGCCAAACTCTCCCTTGTCCCTTCATTTCGGTGAGTCGGGCGAGGGCGTTCGTGTGAACTCGTTCAAGCGGGTTGGGCGATGGCGCGCCCAGGGGAATGAGCCCATATAAAAAAATGCTAAGTTGTGACCCAAGGTTGGCTTTGTGCATGTTCGTGTAGCTTGTTTGCATGGCTCTCCCTTGTCCCTTCATTTTGGTGAGTTGTTTGTGTGTGTGAACTCGTTCAGGCAGTGCGAGCGAGGTTGTCCATGTGAACTCGTTCAGGAAGGTCGGGCGAGGGCGCGCCCGGGCGAATGAGCCTGTATAAAAAAATGCTAAGTTGTGACCCGAGGTTGGCTTTGTGCACGTTCGTGCAGCTCATTTTCCCGACTCTCCTTTGTACCTTCATTTCAGTGAGTCATTTGAGGGCGTGTGTGAACTTGTTCGGGCTGGTCGGGCGAGGGCATCCGTGTGAACGCGTTCGGTCAGGTCAAGCGAGGGCACGCCCGGGCGAACAATCCTGTATCAAAAATGCTAAGTTGTGACCCGCGGTTGGCTTTGTGCACATTCGTGCAGCTCGTTTGCCCAGCTCTCCTTTGTCCCTTCGTTTCAGTGAGTAGTTTGAGGGCGTGCATGTCAACTCGTTCAGGCTGGTCATGTGAGTGCGTCCGTGTGAACTAGTTCGGTCGGGTCAGGCGACGACGCGCTTGGGTGAACGAGCCAGTATCAAAAAATGCTAAGTTGTGACTCGAGGTTGGCTTTGTGCATGTTCGTGCAGCTCATTTGCCTGACTCTCCATTGTCCCTTTGTTATGGTCATTTGGGCACCCATGTAAACTCGTTCGGGTGGGTCGTTTTAGGGTGTCAGCGTCAATTTGTTCGGGCGGGTCGGGTGAGGGCACGCTCGAGCGAATGATCCCGTGACAAAAATGCTAAGTTGTGACCCGAGGTTGGCTTTGTGCACATTCATGCAGCTCATTTGACCAACTCTCCCTTTTCCCTTCGTTTTGGTCTTATGTGCGCCCATGTAAAGTCTTACAGGCGGGTCGTTCGAGGGCGCCTGTGTCAACTCATTCAGGCGGGTCGTTCGAGGGCGTCCATGCAAACTCATTTGGGTGAGGGCGTCCATGTAAAATCATATGGGTTGTTGTGGTGCGACTCCCTAGCTCATCTTGGTCCCCTTGTTCCCATCCAAATGATACAAGTGACAGGTTTCCTTTTCGTGTGAAAGGTGGGTTGGTAATTGAGTTGTGTTTTCAGGTTTGCCTGAAGGATGGTTGTTAGGCCCCTATACTACTAGTGTAACCCCATATTATTATTAGTACAACCCCCTTATTATATTGATGTACCCATGTAGTGCCCATATTGTTACTATTGTGCCCCATACAAGCCCACTATTGTTATTTTTGTGCCCTTACATTATTATTGTTATGTAGGCTCTGATTATATAATGACCCCTTAGACTCCTATATATAGAAAGGAGGTCTTTTCATTTGTATCATCCAAGAATTGTTCATTTATTTAATGTAAAGGAGGTTTCCCCCTCGAAGAGGCTCAATTCTAAGGCATTGATCTATCTTTTCTATCTTTTCTTGAGCTGGTTCATAACATTTGGTATCATAGCTTTGGATTCTAGGGTTTCGCTGCTTCAAACAGGTCATCGTGGCATTCTCGCTATAACTTATTTTCTACGATGTTTCAGAAGTTGAAAACAAAACCCATTTGAGAAGACATCGCGCTAAATCTTAGGTCCAAATTTCAGAGCTTTTTGCACTATATTTGTGGAGCTATGATCTGAGGAATTTGGTCTTTTTGCAGACTCCTGAATTACATTCCAAAACGGTGACCTGGGGAAAATCGTCATAACTTTCTATCTGAGCATCGGATTGAAATTTGACAAATAGTTATAGAAATAGGATGGACTGTAGTTTCGTCTAGATATTTTCTAGAGCCATAGGTCCAAATGGTGACACGTGGCACTTCATACAACTTCGCTCTTCTGGAAAGGTCTATAATCAGGTCACCGTGGGAGATTTGGTATAACTCTTCATTGGAGAATCCAATTGGTGTCATACGGGTGGAATTGGAAATAGGACACAGAGGGCTATTGCAGGCCACAATTTCAGAACTTAAAGATATGAAAGTATAGAGTTACAGTCCTTTCAAGATCGTGCTCCTAAAATCAAGAAAAACAAGATGAGGAAGTTCGATGGGAAGGATCTAGTAAATTGGATATTTCAGATGGAGAAATATTTTGATCTACATGGTGTACCACTATTACAAAAGGTATGTATTACATATTCATATTTAGAACCGAATCAATTTTTATGGTATAAAGGGCTTTGTTCTCGTAAACGACTTGTTACGTGTTCAATTCTCACAGAGGAAATGATAGAACATTATGAGGATACAAAGAGCAACAACTTCTTTAGAGTAACACCACAACAATTGGAAAGAGTAAAAGGGTTTTGTGACATACTAGAAAGTAAAATTATGGCAACAATGAATTCTACACCTCACAACTATGAAGATGGAAGTGTTGTTTCTCCTAGCCTTCCACAACCTACAAGGGTTACACCACAACAATTGGAAGAAAAAAGAGAAAAAGGGCTTCGTTACAATTGTGATAGCAAATGCACTAAAGGTCATAAGTGTGTTGAGAAGAAATTATTTTACATAGAGTATGAAGAGGAGGAAGAAAAGGATCAAGAAACATCGAAAGAAGAGGATATATGCCAGGATCCAACCCCAGAGATAGAAGAAATGAATCAGACCATATCTTGTAAAGCATTGGCAGGAATTACCACTCCTCAAACTATCGAGATAGAAGGACATATCAAGAAGAAAAATGTTCAAGAAGTGAAAGATCACATCGAGCATCAAGAAATGAATCCAACCATATATTGTAAAAGATTGGAAGAAATTATCACTCCTCAAACTCTAAAGATAGAAGGACATATCAAGAAGAAAAAGGTTCAAGTAGTGAAATATCACATCGTGCATAAACAACAAGTTCTCCAACTTTTAAAGGATAATGCCTGGCGCAAAATCGAATGAAACAATAGTTAGATCAACATCGTAGTGAAAAATGTTTTGATGTAGGTGATTGGGTATTTTTACTGCTACATTTCAAGCAAGCTATTTGTAAGAAGGAAATGTTGGCAATACTACATGCACTTAAAAAATGGCGACCTTACCGAATGGGAAGACACTTCAAGAAAATGGAAGCAAGGGATGAATCGAAGAAGGATGAAGAAGTATGGCCACTTATTCAAAAGTTCCAAAAGATCCCAATTCAACCAATATTGCCAGAAATTGAAGAGGAAGGAAAAATCATATTGGAACCTGGAGCAGTCATAGAAACAAGAACCTGACAGCTACGAAATAAATCAATTTCAGAGTATCTCATCAAGTGGAAGAACTTACCCGCTGAAGATTCCACATCGGAGGACAAGTTTATACAGAAGCATCAAGAACTACTCAAGCGTTGAGGACAACACTGTTTGAAGGAGAGGGGCATGTTAGGCCCCTATACTACTAGTGTAGCCCCTTATTATTATTAATACAACCCCCTTATTATATTGATGTACCCAGGTAGTGCCCATATTGTTACTATTGTGCCCCATAGAAGCCCACTATTGGTATTATTGTGCCCTTACATTATTATTGTTATGTAGGCTCTGAATATATAATGACCCCTTAGACTCCTGTATATAGAAAGGAGGTATTTTCATTTGTATCATCCAAGAATTGTTCGTTTATGTAATGTAAAGGAGGTTGCCCCCTCGAAGAGGCTGAATTGTAAGGCGTTGATCTATCTTTTCTATCTTTTCTTGAGTTGGTTTCATAACGAGATTGCTAAGGTTGGTCTACCATTTGAGTCTGCGAGGATGAAAAGGGCTCTTTCAGGACAGCTGGGGTTCCTTTGAGAAAATGACTAACTTCAGACTGTCTGGGACAATCCTTAGTATAGTGATCCTCCTCACAGATGAGGCATGGATACTCGGGCTTCCGTTGGGAAGCATCACTAGCAGATGACTTAGGAGGACATTGTTTCGAGACATCAACTTTAACCTTTCCTTTGCCTTTATTCTTACCTTTAGAGGATTTATCTGTTGTGGTAGACTAAATAGCTTTAACCTCTGAGGTTTTACTAGGGCCTAATGAATTGTGAGAGGAATCATTGGGAGTAGCATTTGAAACTAACTTTTGTTTGGAAGAAGATTTTGTAGGGGTCTGAGTCACTGAACCAATTACTCCATCTATAGGAGGGGTAGTCGGAGACTTAGATGTCATCATATCAGATGATGGTCTAGGCACATCGGGTAACACATCATATAACGTGCCAGATTGTGAATAGACAAGGTCTAGATATTGAGCGCGCACGATGGCTTGTTCCTCAGTGACGCATCCACCCATAGAAATTTCCTCAACAATTTTGTTGACAAATGATTTGGTGAACCACTCGGTCAACAACTGATCAACAATTTCAAACTTACTCATACGACGCTTATGTCTCCATTCATGGATCTGATTGGAGATGTGGGTCGTAGTGTCTTTCTTGTGTGACATTAGCATATGGGTGCTAGTTTCATAGCAAACTGACAACTGGAAATGTGTGATAAAGGCCATGGCGAGAGTGTTAAAGTCATGATAGGTATTTCAAGGCAACTCAATATACCATTTGGCTACAGCACCTGTAAGAGTTTGTTGGAAAAGTCAAAGATGAATGGAATTGTCAATGTAGGAATTCGAGGAGAACCAGAGGTGATATGTCATCACGTGGGCTTGTGGATCCTCTTTCAATTTTCCTTCAAACTTCAGAAAATCGCTCAGAATCTTGGACGGAATTGGAGGCCAGTATGGCGAATGAATAATCGGGCCATTCATGAGTCTAGACACATCTGGCAATTCCAGTGTAGCCAAGAACGACAATTGGGTATTAAAAGGCATTTGAGGTTGATAAAGGGGCCCAATTGGTGGGGCCATCCCTGCTTGTAAGCATTTTATCCCCATAGTGGAGGATTTTATCCATAAGGCATTTGATTTTTCCCCCATTGTAGGTTACCTTACCCGTAGGGAGGATTCTGACCTTGAAAGCCTTGGAACTATCTGACCAGAGGTTGTTGATAAGCAACGTATGGGTTAAAAGGCTTTTGAAATTGCTGACCTTGGACATATGGATTTTGCACCTGATTTCCTTGAGTATAAGGATTTTGGACCTGTTGCCCCTAGACAAAAGGGTTTTGGACCCGCTGCCCTTAGATAAAAGGATTTTTCACTTGCTGCCCTTGGGCATAAAGATTTTGGACTTGTTTTCCTTGGACAAAAGGAGGCTGAACCTGTTGCCCTTGGACATAAGGATTCTACTCCTACTGCTGCAAGACTTGACCCTATCCTTTCCCTTGTAAGGCTTGACCTTGTTGATATGAGTATAGGGGTTGCTACTACCCAGGTTGACCTTGTTGTTGTAAGGGTTGACCATGTTGATATGAGTAAAAGGGTTGTTGTTACTCGGGTTGACCTTATTGCTGCAAGGGCTGATCTTGGGTTATAAAGGTTGTCCTTGTGGCTGCAAAGGTTGAACTTGTGAGGGTAGAGGCTGGAAGGATTGTGGTGCATACTACATTTTTGGCTACATGGTTTGGTGCAATTGTTGCGAGGGTTACCCCTGTGTTGTTGCTGTTGTCCTTGTTGCGTCATCATCTACCCTTGCTACTACATGGATGGCCCTTATTGCAATGAAGGTTGGCCTTGCTACTACAACAAAGGTTACCCTTGATGTTGCAGGAGTTTTCCTTGCTTCTGCAAAGGTACTTGAACAGTTCCCAGAATGACACCATGAAAGTTCTGGAACTGTATCTAGCCAGACCCACTAGGCACGGCGGATAGACCAAGCTGGACATAAGGTCCAGGATGAGAGATGTAGGGTGGATTAACCATCGCTTGTGAACCATATGGGACATAAGGAGGTTGGTACTGAGCTTGAGTCATATTAGGCTGCTGGTACTGGATGTTACTTGACCCAGACAGACCAACAAGGTTCGGCTGTTGGTATTGGACATTGCTCGATCTAGCAGGACCAATAGGGTTTAGAACAACACCCGAAGAGGGTTGGTTCATTCTAACCATGTGAGCTTGTGAAGCACTCACATTGGTTTGTACTAGACATCATAGACACATTTGGACTTTGCCCCCTAGGCGGTGGCACAACCTACCCACTTACTGGAGGGATCGAAGAACTGATAGAGGCATGAATCAAGATCGTCGATTAAACCAGACAACAGGCAACAACGGACTACCGAAGATGTTCGAGGGGATAATTACAAAGGAATACCCGGCTGATCGTACAAATTGTATGGACGCTGAGGTGATATCACAACAGGATCGAACAAAGGGTTCAGAGGATAAACAACCAGTCCAAGCTGACCTTCAGAAGTCAGCGGAATCTTAGGAGTCAAGATAGGATTATCCAAATTCCGGCCAATGTTAGAAAGTGATCCAATATTTGAAGGGGGAGGACGAGATGTTAAAGGTTGAATACTTAGAAAAATTCCAAGCTCAACACCTTGGTCCTCAAACGACTGCGATAATTCAGGAAAAGGCTCCTCAGACAATATTTCAGACAAAGGAGAGGAAGAGGAACTAGGCAAACCAATTGGTTCAACCATGATGATTTTGTCTCAAATAACCAGAAAAGAGATTGATTTCAAGGGCTTTAAAATGTATTTAACGATATACTCACGATGTAGTCTAAAAAATACTAACATGAATGTTATAAGATCATGGGCAACAATTTTTAAAGACGCATAAACAAACTAGTGCTCTTTCATGTTTTAAGAGTCGAGAAAGAAGCAAAGGTTACTCTATCACTTTTGGTTTGAAACGAGCTCGAAAGGACGAGTGCTCGGGTGATATTTTATATTTAGGGAGTCAAAAAGATCAAAATGACTACAAAGGATAATCTAGGCAAAAAGGATTACCAAGTAACTATGAACTGCAAAATACCTCCCGGCGAACCGAGAAGTACAGGCAGGAAATATCCTCGAATGTTGTGTTTGGTGTATCACATTTACAAGGTGGCAAACTCAACTTCCTATGGATAAAGGATTGCAACCTAGTGGGGTCTCCCTTTATATACTTGATGGTACGAGGAGCACAAGTCCGTACTAGCGCTGTCTAGTGTTGAAGCAAAAGACATCTACTAGGTTTAAAGATGCCAGAACACGTCTCTAGCGTAGACCTTATAAAATGTGATTGTTAGATTTCAAATGCACCTTAGGTTAATTGAGTACATTTTAGAGTTTATCTTGAGATTATGGCTTAGTTTTCAGGCCTTATTGATGTGACTCAAAAAACACCTATATGCAGCTAAATGAGACAAGACCCTTTCAATTCGATGAATTGTCTACACTAATGAGAGTAGAAAACACACTCAAATGCAACAAAACAAGAAATTGAAATCAAAATGACCTTTTCACTATTTCGCTTTTCAAAAAAATGATGAAAAAGTCTTTCCAATTCCTATCTTTCCTATAAAATGCACTTCAAGTAGTCCTTTCATTAGTAAAGAGAATTCATTTCTTTTCCAATGCACATGAGGATGCAAATCTAATTTCCAATGATGCTAACTAATGTAACATATTGATTCAATGAAATGAAAAAATGAATCTTTCATTAACACTTCAATGAAACATTTCCACTACAACCAACCTTGAGCAAATGCAAAGCACAAAAGAGAATTCCTTCCAAACTAATGAATAAAAAATCCAACCATAACAAGATGAGCAATGTGATCTATGCTCGAAAAGAGATGCTCAAAAGAAAAAAGAAACATCTCAAACTTGTTAAATGGAAATCAAAGCAATAGAAGGACTAATGAAACAAAATGCAAGGAGAAAATTTGACTATTGACTTGACTTTCTGAGCACATAAACAGGTGAATGGATGATGGCTAGATTCCCTAGGGTTATAAACCATCCAAGAACTCAAGAAACCAAGTGAAGAAAATGAAAATCAACCAAGCATATAAACCGAGATAAAAGAGATTTCCAGTCAGGGAGAACACAGTCAAAACAAGTTGAGAGATAGAAATTTGAAGGGCAAGACACACTGGCGATGATCTAGGGTAAACCCTGATCTTCACCTATAGGAATCAGCGTGACTGCGTAACTGACAATAAGCACCAAAAGGGGGTTGGTGCGACTGTTGTTTAGAAACCCATGCTAATCGGCACGACTGTCAGAAAAATAAGTGCACTGACCGAGGATTAAAGAAAAAAAATAAAAATTTTCAAAGCTAAGACCAGACTTGCCACTGTAAATTTCAGGCTCAGAGCAGTAAACCAGGGAAAGCAGAGAACACTAGAGATAAATGGTGATACTAAAAAATCTCACACAAAACCATAAAATGACAATCAATCAAATAGATGGATTGGTTCCCCAGTGGAGTTGCCAATTTGTGGTGTAGGTAAATTCTCTGTGTGGACACAAATAATTCCTCTAGCCCGAGAGAGGGGGTCTAGCCACAAAAAAACAATCTATGGAAAATCTCCTTAATCTAGAATCAATTAAGAGGGCCTACCTCTTAGAACGCTATTTTGCTTAGTGATGATCCTGTTTCCTCACTCCAGCTATCTTTTGTTTCCTTCCTTTGAATACATGAAACACACAAACAACAATGACAACAAACGTGATAGCATACAATATTGTATTCAACCTAATTAATTGGTCAAGGAACATTAAGCCATAAAGATGTAAAATGGAACTTCATGTAGGAAATCAATCAATAGTTTCATTTATATAAATCAGAAAGAGATTACAACGGTGCCTTAACGTTGTTGGTCTCCCTCGACATATTCGAGTTCCCACACTTTTGCTAGCTCTTCATGGATAGTCCCAACAATGAAAGTTTTAAGGCCTCTTATTCAATTTTAAGTTTTAATGGATTCATGTATCATTATTTATAGTTTTCAATGATGTATCTGTATCTATGCTTGCTTGTAGGTTTTCTAATGACCGTTTCTGGTTCCTTGCTTCCACTTGTAAAGCATTTCACGCTTCACTCTAGTTTGGCCTTCACGCTTTAGGAGGCATCTGTTACACAACATTTTGTCACTGTCCCTGTTCTCCCCGTCCATGATCTTGGAGGACCTCTACAACGAACCTGACATGCTTTCCCATCATGAAGAAACTCCCAGTATGTCCCTCTTCATGAGCGGAATAATTCTCCTTTGCATCATTTCCCAAGAATATTCCTTTTATCCTAGTTTACAAGGCCAACGCTACTAACCAGTTTCCTCCTCACACTGATTTATAGAGATTAAAACTATCCCTCACATCGTACGGAGTGACTGAGCCCTTTTCCAATCGTGTCGATCCTCTTTTAGAAGGTTTTTTAAATATGGAGTCGAAGCTTCCATGTCTAGAAGCTTCGTAACAGAAGTCTGGTAGATGGTTGGGCCAGATGGAGCCAAGGAAGTCAGTTTCGGCTCCTTTCCCCTATTAGGATGGAACAAACTCAAGAGATAAGACCTTCTCCCGTGATGAGAGGAACCATTTCCCATCCATCCAAGCTATATAAACCTCTCTTTTTCCTAAGAAAACTAGTTTTTTTAGTTTTGGAGTGAGTTTGAATGATCAACAAGTCATCTATAACTTGTAGCTTTCTAGTGTATGTTTGAGGGGGAATAGTGTGTTTTTGGTTTGGTTTGATACTAGAGGGAAAGAGGCCTTAAAACTTCCATTGTTGGGGTTATCCATGAAGTGCTAATAGACGTGTGGGAACCTGGATATGTCAGAGGAGACCAACAATGTCAAGGCACCGGTTGTAATCTCTTTCTGATTTATATAAATGCAACTATTGACTGATTTCCTACATGAAGTGTCATTTTACATCTTTATGGCTTAATGTTGCTTGAACTATTAAGTAGGCTAAATATAATATTGTATGTTATCACATTTGTTGTCGTTGTTGTTTGCTTGTTTCAGGTATTCGAAGGAAGGAAACAAAAGATAGCTAGAGTGAGGAAGTAGGATAATCACTAAGCGGAATAACGTTCTAAGAGGTAGGCTCTCTTAATTGATTCTAGCATAAGGAGATTTTCCATAGATTGTTTGTTTATGGCTAGACCCGCTCTCTCAGGCTAGAGAAATTATTTGTGTCCACACTGAGAATTTACCTGCACCACAGGGGCTTGGGAAAGAAGCCTATGAACTATATCTTGGACTCACTTTAGCTCCTTAAAAAGGAATTAAGGGAATAAATATTCTGGGTGTTTTCTCTTTGTTATAAAACACATTAATTCAAACTCTGCAACCTAGAACAACAAGCTAAATCAAATTCTCAAGAGAGCCCTTGGCATGCTTCCTCTCTTTGAGAGTCTACATTTTTTTCATATTCTTAGAGGCATAAATAAGGAGGCGGATATGCAAGCCAATAGAGGTTGCCAAATGAAATAAGGTTGGAACAAGGTTAATGAAATCGATGGTTATTTATCCATCCCTTAAATCTTTGAATGAAAGTCCAAATTTTGATGGTAAATTTATCTTTCTTCAACAAATATCGGGCACAAAAGTGGCAAAGCATGGTCTCAAAGGTTTTACTACTCCCTAATGTCCCTCCATCCCTCCTGTTGTGCGAATTAATCCATGTTGTCCTTCGTCCCCATTTTCCCTTCTCTCACGCCCCCTCGCCTCCACATCACCCTCCCCTTCCCCTCGACTTCGACCCCCCTCTTCCAACCACCTCTCCCGCCCCTCAGCATCCCCCCTCCTGGCCCCACTGCCCCATCACATCCTCCCTCCCTATTTGTGCCCCCTCTCCCGTCCCATATGGAATCATTTGAATACTTCACTTCCTTCTCACTCGACTCGTGGTTGTAATCCTAAGTGGTTCAGGACACTTGGCGCAGAGGTCAAGTTAGGTGTGGGAAATTTTCATGTCATTCCTCATATCCGAGTTTGTAGCAGGAAAATTCAAGTTATCACTATGCAAAATTCCTCAGAGATAGAGTCGCATTTACTTCCCTTGGTATGGATTAGATGCTTCGCTCACATGAAGGTGAAATTCGTTTTAGACACCAGGGCAATCATGGATGAGCATTAGGATCCTAGAGTTAAGCTTGTCATCTTTCAAAATCACATGAGGCTTTTGTTTGAAAAGTTCTATAAATTGTTGAACTACAATTTTAACCTCTGCAATATGGATGTGACTGACTCTATGTAGAGGGTGAGAGAGGACTCTTTGGTAGCGATGGGGTTGTTAATGGATAATTATGGATGGTTAAGATAGCCCCTTCCGTCAGTCTGAAGAGTGTTATTTTCTAGTTATTTTGGTCGGGCAGGGAGATTCAAGTGTTGGTGAGTGTCAATTGCACACTGTTGAGTCTCATTCTGAAAGATCCTACTCTAGTGTAATGCAAAACTCCTTGACAACTGAAGAAACAATTAACATCGACCTCAATCAACCAATTGACTTTGATGACTAGTTTGTTTATTTTGTTTATTTTTCATGAAGAATTTTAAATATATCTTGTTACTATGACAGTTTTGTAAGGTATACTCTAGTAAATATGTAATCGCTTAATCACATTGTGCATTTTGAAAGGAAAATGGGCTTGGACAGCCAGTCTACATGTAATGATGCCCATTGATGGCAATATATATGAAATGTAAATCTCTCGTTCTTTTTGCCATGACCAAGCCTGGATTAATACAAATATATTACTCTTTCCTATTAAAAAAAATACAAATATTTTTTCCAAAAGAATATTTTTCTAAAGAATACTTTTTCTTTACATTCATAAACTAATTATTACAAATTATTACATTTACTTCAGGAATATCAATCAACTAGCAATTAATATTAGCACATCCATATAAGTTAAATAGCATAAATTGACACTGATGCAAGCAAGAAATCCAAGCAATTAATATTAGCACATCCATATAAGTTAAATAGCATAAATTAGCATTGATGCAAGCAAGAAATCCAATTGCCACAAGAATTCAAATTTTAGGATGTCTAATTTTTTCTAATAATATAAATAATCACAAATCCCAATTTATAAAATGCAAGTATGTTAATAAATCATGACATTTTACAACATTTACTAACTAACTTAATAGATAACAACATTAAGGACAACCAATTAAATTAAACTCATATATTTTATATATTATTTCCTATAGATATATAAACTAATTATATCAACTAAATATCCAACTATAGTTATAACTCATGGTTTTGTCCATGATATTTTCATTTAATTATACTTTATTTAAAAGCATGATGACACTATTATAATTCTACTAATAAATTTATTTTTCAAAATTGATTTTCCCACAAAGTTTTCCACGATATCTTATAATATTATGGTGTTCATATATTGTTTTGTTCATATATATATATATAAATAAATAAATATTAATTTAATAAATAAAAATATCTATAAACCATGTATACGTTCATATATTGTTTTTTTTTTATATATATATATATATATATAAATAAATATAATAATATATATATATTTAATAATAACAATATCTATAAACCATGTATATTTATAGTAAGAATGTTTCATTATGTTGATTAATGCAATCACATGTAAACTCATTATTACAAATCATTACATCTAATTCAGGTTTCAAATCAACTACCAATTAATACTAGTCCAGTCATATAAGTTCAATGGCATGGATATCATAGGATTAAAATACAAATGCACGTAAGAAAATAATTGTGCAATGGATTGGTAAGAATTCAAATCTTAAGGTTGGAAGGGTTTTTTTTTAATAATGTAAATAATAAAATAATCCATATTTATAAAATTCAAGTAACTTAATAAATTTAATTACAAACTTTATTAAAGATATTCATTTTTATTAAATTTTGAAATCGGTTGATAGTGAAAAAGATATACTATTAAAACACTTAATGTGAAAAAGTCACCATTCAAATTTCACATAAATATTTACCCCCACATATACACATATATTAAATTAAAACATGATACCTTATTTCTTTTATAACTTAATACATAACAAATATTAGAATTTAACTTTATAACTAACAACATTTACAATGAAAATTTATTTCTAATATTTTATATTTATTTCTATTTTTAATAGTTATTTTTTAACCTAATAAATAACTCGTCTCCTCTAATAATGAATAATATTTTACTTATCTTATTAATTAATTTAACTAATTTACTAATGGCTAGTTTTCAATAACAAATTCTAGGAAATGATGCATCCATACCATTTATTTTTTAAGGTGGATTGATTCTTCACCTTGTCTTGAAGATAAACCACATTAGTTGGTTTGAAACTCAACCAAATCGTGATAATGTGATTAATCCAAAAGACATCTATCAAAATTATAAATCACAAAAATCTTAAATTTAACAATTAAATTAACCTATAAAATCAACTTATTAAAACAAATATATTTTCTTACGTTCGTAAATTCTTTATTACCAATTATTACATGTCATTCCAGAATTCAAATCTCCTACCAATTAAATTAACCTCATAAACTTTTATATACCATACATATATAAACCATGTACGTCAACTTGTTGCCATGAGAATGTTTCCTTAGATTCTTAAATACAATCTCATACAAATTATTAAATTACAAATTGTTAAATTAATACAAGAATTCAAATCAGCTACGAATATGAGCTATATCAATGAGATGGCATGAATCTGATTAAGACATACATGCAATCCACAAGACAATTGTGAAAACAAATTTGGCATGAATTCAAATTTTAGAACTAGATGTTTAATTTTATATTAAATAATGTAATTACAAATTTTAATGGATGGAATCTAAATAAATTAATAAATTTAATTACAAATTTTTACTAAGGATATGTTTTATTATTTAATCACAAATTTGTATTAAAGATATTTTTTTATTAGTTTTAAGATTTTAGCAAACAATTTACTTATTAACTACTATTAGTTTAGCATTGACCAATGTAAATTATAATATTTAACTTTGAAAAAAGATATTTATTTTTTGATATTATTGAAAAAAATATTTTCAAACATTTGATTGGACCTTAACCTTAAAGGTCTTATTGCAGCTTTTGTAGTTGCAATATTTATACCATGATTTTTAAATATTTGTGCAATGGTCTTTCATTGTGAAACTTCATTGGAAAACCACCTAAAATTAAAATCCTTGACAATAAATCATACTCACTTAAATAACTTATTTACCATTACTTACTGTCCATCATAATTTAAGCAAATATTTACATAAAAATGAGTAGGAACAAGATGTAAATAAATATACTTCCTACGAGTTACTGTCTACCATTATTTATGTTTTCTTCAATACTTTGACATGTAGGATTAAATGTGTAAACGTGTTATTTTTTGGTGGTTACTACCCACAAAAAATTTATTCAATTCCTTATCCTTTTGTAGGCAATTAAAGAATGAATGTTTTCCATGTTTGAATATAAACAAATTTGTTTATTTTATATCATGTTTTTAAGGATAGAAATAATAATAATAATTTCTTCATATATTTAAAAAATATGACAAACAAAAGAAGTTTTGCCCAAACAAATAAATTCAACAAGTATACCATGTGGCTAATTGAGGCAGTTACACCCAATAACCTACACCTTACAATTTTAAAACCTACACAGTTGCACTAACCATTTGGGTGCAAATATTTATTTTCATTTTATCCTTCTGTTTCCAATTGTTAAATTGTAGACATTGCCATTATCATTGTAAAACATCATATTTTGCATTGATAGGAAGTACTGATATGAGTATTTCATTATGGGTTTTTGAGTTTTCTTCTGGAAAATTCTTATAAATATCTTGGGTTCTTTCATTCATCATGAAATATATGTAGATAGTGTTTTATAGTGTTCCTTGTGTTGTTGTAATTTGTCAATCTTTCTTTGTATCACAACAAGTTTTTAGGTTTTCTATTCCTTTCCTATATGGTTTAGGGTTGTTTTCATTCTATAATCTATTTGATACTTTGTGAATTGCAAATATTAGGTGTTTTGAATTCAAGAGATCTAGAATATTGCAACAACTATAGATCTTGTAATTCTATCATACTTTACAGAAGAATTATGTTAGTCACTTAGGTTGTTGAATAGATGTTTTAGCTAGCATGGTAGAAGATAGAAAAATTTAGTGTTTGATATTGTCTTGAATGCGTATATCATAACATGCTCCTATGAACACTATGAAGATAAATTTTATTAGAAAGCAAATACTTTTCATTTTCTTGGGCTTTAATGTCTATGCAAAGAGCAGAGTTGTCCCGGGTGAATTGGCACCCACACTTTTTCATCTGTGACATCTCTAATAGATTTAAAAATAAATTTTTAAACTTTTTTAAACAAACATTGAACAAAACTATTAAATATTAGGCTCCAAATGATTTGATGTCTGGCTATCTAGAAGAATTTTCTCCATTTCAATATATTCCATTTCAAATTATTTATGTGATGGATACTTGAGCTTCTATAAGAAAAAAATTTGTTACAATATGATTGCGTTTGAATCCTTATGCTTGTGTGATGCAAATTAAAATTCAAATCTTTCTATTTACATGGTGCATAGTCAAATACAAATGAGTATGGCTACTGAGTTTTTTCATATACATCATTATTACACTTCACCTGCCTTAGCCTTGTTTCAAACCCAACGCAATAAATTTTTTATAGAATAATACAAACCAAATTGAAAGTCCTAGTTGCAATAAATTTTTCTTTTAAACTAGATAACTACTAAGGATAATAAGTGACTAGAACATGGAAGCAGTTTATTTTGCATGAAAGCTCATGCTTCACAACCATAAAGTCAATCCAAGCGTCCTTGGAAGACATATATTCTTGAAATAAATGAGTTAATTGGATTTAAGGACAATAGCCATCTAGTTAAAAAAGCATGATCTGCAAAAATATTCCTAAATCAAAATACAACACAAATGAGTAAAAACCACAACTACTATTCATTTATGTATTTCCTTTTTTAGTGCCACAAGGACATTAACTTATGTCTCACAACTTTCTTATCCAATAAGGGGAAACAATACAATAGGGACAATGGTGGTTCACATCTTTTGTCGAATTGTGACATGAATATACTTGACATTATTGATGAGAATGATCCTAGACTGCACTCCTCCTAATACCGGGTTAACAAAATTACACTTTCTGATATTTATATTTGTCTTCTCATCTCCAAGCCCTCATGGTCATCCCTGATTGATATTATCCATCTACTTCCATGATTTTTAAATATTTGTGTAATGATTTTTCATTGTTAAGCTTTATAGGAAAACCAACTAAAATTAAAATCCTTGAAAATAGATCATACTTAGGTAAATTAGTATATTTACCATCACTTACTACCCACCATTATTTAAGAAAGTATTTGCATAAAAAATGAATAAGAACAAGATGAAAATAAATATACCTACCATGAGTTATTGCCTATAATTATTTATGTTTTCTTAAACGCTTTAACATGTAGGAGTAAAAGTGTAAATGTGCAAACTTAGTGGTGGTTAGTACCCACCAAAAATTTATGCAAGTCCTCCCTTAGTAAGAAATTAACTTTCCGACTTCATATATCAATTTTCAATTTCTCTAAAAACATAGCATTCACTTAAATGACATTGACTGCGACACATGTTATTTTTCAAAATAAACCCTCTAATGTGGCACCATATTTCCAATATAGATATCCCTATCAACATAATAAAATTAACTAAACAAATTAACAACATTTACTAACTAACTGAGCATATTGTTAGAACAACCAATTAAATTAAACTCATAATTTTGTGTATATATTTTTCCCTATAAATATAGGAACAATATATAAAATAAATACCCTACTACCCATGGATTTAGTGAATCATGGTTTTGTACATTTTGTAATTCATTATTTTGTTCATGATATTATAATGTACATCATTTAAGAGCATGATGACACCATTGTAATTTGCTTTTTAGTGAAAGAATAATAAATTTATTTTTGAAAACTATTTTTCTCACAAAATTTTCTAAAGGTTAGGGTTTATATATATATGTTAAAAACAATATTTTAACATATAACAATATTTAAGATTTAATTTAATACATAACAACATTATCATGACCAATTAAATTAATCTCATAGATTTTTATATACTACACATATATAAACCATGGATATCAACTCATTGGGAAAAGAATGTTACCTTTTGTTTTTAACTACAATCTCAAATAAACTCATTATTACAAATTATTACATTTGATTTAGAAATTCTAATCAACTACATATTAACATTATCTTAGCTATATATAAGCTAAATTACATAAATGCCGATAGGATGAGGCCCACGGATGCAAGGAAGAAAGACAAATGTATCAAAATTGTTGACAAGAATTCAAATGTTAGGGTAGTTATACAAATCCTACATTTAATTAAGAATTTAGATCAATTAGAAATTAATACTAGCCTAGCACTAAAAGTTAAATAATTAATGCAATTGCAAAAAAATAGCTTTGATGCAAACAAGAAAGACAATTTTGGCAAAAGAGTTGGCAAGAACTCAAATCTTAGGGTTGTGATTGCAAATTCAAGGAATTCAAATAAACCACGAAAAAAGACTCTACTATGCAAACAAGAAAAATAATTGTGACAATGGGGTTGGTAAGAATTCAAGTCTTAGGATCATTATTACTACATCTAATTTAGGAATTCAAATCAACCACTAATTAATAAAAGGATCACAAATCCCAATTTAAATGATTACAAATCAAAATTATAAGATGTTGGTGCCCATATGTAATTCCTTTAATGAAATTTATATGTCCATAATAGGTAACATTTTTTTATATCAACCTTTTATAGAGAGCTAAATTAACTTATATTAATTGAACTTGGGTGGAGAGGATCCTAAACATTCCTCCCAACCACCCAAAATAAATCCAATTGGTAACTTTACACACACACACACACACACAATATATATATATGTGTGTGTGTGTGTGTGTATATGTATATGTATATGTATATGTAGATGTAGATGTAGATGTAGATGTAGATGTAGATGTATATGCATATACATATATGTGTGTGTGTGTGAAAGAGAAAGCAATAGAACATGCTAGGGTTTTTTCGTCGGCCTGTGAATCAGAACATGCCATTGTTGATGAGATTCTACTCACTTAAGATGTCCTTGATGTACAATGTCTTGAAGGTTTTTGGCCTCTTTGTGGTATAGTGCAAAGTTACAGCCATTTTGAGAAATTTAGGGTGGGGATCTAGCCGAACCAATATTTTCTGATAAAGTTTCTTGCAGATAGTAGGGGCTCAATGTTGAATTTCCACGACACTCAAGAATCCAGGTTTGGTCTTAGAATCTCTGATGCAACCAACTCAAATGCCACAATAATACTACTTTGCACAATAGAAAAACACACATCAGTGAATCAGCTAGTTCACATGACCATTTTTAACCTTTTAAACCCTTCATTGTTATATTACAAGCTATAATACAATAGCCTTAGGGCTCTCATACCAGGGATCATGACCCTTACATACAAGCTTGATACAAGGATACAATTAGGGGTTTGTGTCAGTTACTTTGACCACAAATCTACCTTGAACAAGACAACACTTTAATTACTTATTGAGGTAGCGCTCCACAACCCTTTCAACCCATGTGTATTTAACACATATGGCAAGTCCCCTTGCCTCCCAATATTTAGCTCCTCAATATGCCAAGATATCAGTGAACTTTGGTCCTTTAGGTATTTGAACTCAACTCCAAAAACTCTTCCCTCTAGCTACTCCTTTGTCCTTCAAGGTATACAACACATAGGGTCTTCAATACACCTTCCCACTTCTACCTTCTCCTACTACTGCAATGATGGAAAGTCTAGGGCTTAGAGGTTACCTACTCTCATTGAGTATGTCCTTCTCCAACACTGAACTAGGGCTGATACACTAGCCCACTTGGATGCCTTCTTTTGTCCTTCAAAGAGCTAAACCTTAGGCCAATACCCATACCGCTCCTAGTAGACTTATTGTTCTTTACAAATTTGCACTTAGGGCACTTTTAACACCTACTATTAGCCCTCCAAACTACTCCTTAAGATGCCAACTAACTTTCTCGATCTAGACTACTTCTTGCATTGCATCATGTATTGTATACTACTTCCTACGTTGTTCACAACTTCATTTGTGAATAGTGCTCATGATTTTAGATCTTCCCATTGGCAGTGATCTCCTGGACTAATCTAGGGCTACATATGTCTATTATTTGTTCTACAATTTGACTCAAATTTCACAGATATAGGCTTTAGATATGCCCTCATCTAGGGATTCTTCGCGCTTCCTTCTTGCACTACTTTTCACCATAATTAGACAATGCAATTCAGGACATCACAATACCCTTCTTATTAGTCATCCAATGACCACACAATTTATTGAAATGGGGCTTATAGACATTCCCTCACACTTGTGATTTTACCCTCAAGTCACACAAATTTAGGGCTTCCAAAAAATTGTTTCTCATGATCTATGAGCATACTTCCAAACTTTTTCATTGGTTTTTCTTTTTACCTTCACTATATAATGCCTTCTTGGTTTCCCATCTACTCATTCTTTGAAGATAAATCTATCCTCAAAAAAGTAGGTCCACTTGTCTTCATTGGGTCTCGACCTCTCATCCTTGAGCAATAACATTGTTGTGTTTAACGCATACCATTAAGGTTTATGTACCTCAAAAAGAACCCTTAGCATGGGTACAAACTATTTTCCTAAATACTTTAGGTCCAAATCATGACCAAATCTACCATCACTTTGCATCTGGTCAGCTTGACAAATCAAATCAACAACACTTCATCTAGGCATAGATATTTGTCCTATATTGGGTCATGTTATATGCACAATTGAGGTGTTTTGGTCCTCCGTTAGGGTTCGAATTAGCTACAGGATGGCCCTAAAATTTGGCCAATTATGCTCCTCTTAACCCTTGGTACATCCCTTCTACAAGGCCTTATACTCTTGCGTTGGTCTACCAAAGTGTGGAACCTTCTTTTCTGACTGAGATTATGCCTTATGACCCTCCAATTCTCCACTCACATGTTTCTTGGTCTTCACTTTGATACCTATACAACTACAACCTATTACACATATTTTTTTGCAAAACAATGCACAACACATAACCCAAACTCAGTTGCCTCCCTTTCTAAGTCAAATAATCTCTTGGGGTTTGCGACTACCTCTAATTTGTTCCTCCTTTTGAACGCATGGTCTTGATGGACAAGATATAGGTCAACTCTAGCAGTGGTACTCAACATAATAGTTTGGCCTTACTTGGATATACATCTCTAGCAATCTAACTTGACCAAGTGAGCTCCTCTCCCTTGATGTCTCTAGCCTATCCTTAGCCCTCTTTAAATAACCTTCCATAAGCCTCTTAGGAACCCTTTAGAACTTAGGGGTTTTGATCATCTAGGCTTAGGAAATATTTTTTCCTTTTAATTTATTCTTTAGATTTTAAACCCCATCATGGTTTAAACCCATTTCACTTGGGTTATTTTCCCACAAACCCATCTTACTAGGATTGTGAAGTACCTCATAACTACACAATTCAATATTTAGCCCTTGGTTTTATATTGACCATCAGAAATATCTACTTTTCACAAACTGATCTACCACATGACCTTTATCCTTATGCAAGACCTCTCACATTTTATTTTGAGGAATTAGTAGGCGTGGGAAAATTGTGGAAGTCTAATCCACTTTCTCTTTCATTTTTCTACTTGGATCGGGATGCGGGGTCTCTGTGGTATACACAGATATGGTGCTAATTTCCTCATAGTCTGGTAGATATGGGACCAAATTGTACCATATTGCCACTATAGCACGGTTGTGAATGAAATATTTCATCCCAAATCTGGTCCAAGTCTCAGATTTGGCCTCTTTTTCTTTGTGCTTAGAGGATTTTTTATCAGGATACAAATTTGGATCTTTATGTTTATCTTCAAATATTCGTAAAAACCCTAAGTGGGAAATCGTTTCTCATGCTGAAAATGCAACAAGAAAATTCTAATTTAATTTTCTCCTTGAATTAAATTAGGAATAAAAATTGTAATTCCACATCAAAAGACAACTTATACTATCAGGGAAACAATTGTAGAATGAGACTTCTGTGATCTGTCATAGTATATAGAATAGCTCTGCTGAACACATATAAATGAACCTTGTGCGACGCGTTTCGAACCAACTAGTGTGGTTCATCGCAGACAAGTTGAAGACACAGAAACCCTGGCCTAGCAATTAAATTACGAACCTGAGCAGACGACTCAACGAGCTATATAAACGGCTATTTTGACCCTAGGACCCAGCCCACTTTTCTTAATAAATTTATATATTATTATTCTTCTCTATAATATTAAAATTGATAAAACAATATTGTATTTCTAGAAATTAGTAAAATTAGGTGTGTTGACTGGAAACTAACGTAATTCATTTGATTAGATAACATAAGGTTATTAATAAATTAATATTAATGGTTAGTTATTAGTTTGAATGATTACCTTTTGAAGAACTTATATTATTATTATTACTTTTATAATATTAAAATTATTAATATAATAATGTGTTTCTTGAAATTCGTAACAATTGGTTATAATGAATAGTAATTTACCTAATTAGAAGATATTAATAAATTGGTTATTATAAATTTACTATTTGATTAGGTTACATAAATAAATTACCTTTTCTTATTCCCAAAAATAATAAAAACCATTAATAAAATAAATAAACACAATAAGAATTTATTTAGTGAATTACAAACTACATAAATGCATGAATTATTTATTAGAGGCAGCCTCCCTTTCTTGGATATTCTTATTTCTAGGAAGAAGGATGGCTCTCTCTCCCACGCTGTGTTCCGTAAGAAAACGCACATAGAGCAGTATCTTCATGCCGATTCCCATCATTTCCCGGCTCAGAAGATGGGTGTTCTTAACACTCTAGCCACGCGTGCCCTCAAGATTTCCGATAAGGAGAACCTGGATAGAGAGAGATCCCACCTCCTTGATGTCTTTGTGGAAAATGGATATAGTAGGCACCTAGGTCGGAAAGCTTTCCTTAAAGCCTCTAAAAATGCGTTGATTAAGAAAGAGCCTAAGGAGCGCCAGCTAGGTATCCATCTACCCTATGTCCAAGGGACCACAGACAAAATTGCGCGGATCCTTAGAAAGTTTGATATTCCCTCCACCTTCAGACCCCTCAAAACCATCCGCAATTCCCTGCGGTCGGTGAAGGATCCGGTTAACCCCAAGGACATGAAGGGAGTGTATCTGATTCCTTGCTCCTGTGGGACACCCTATATAGGGGAAACAGGGCACTCCATCCAGCAGAGAATTTGCGAGCATGCAGCAGACCTGAGGCATGGAAGAACAAAATCCTCAACCCTAGCAGAGCATGAGGACAAGACTAAGCATCACGTCTGCATCGAGGAAGCCAAAGTCATTGCCAGGGTGGATCGGTTCCATCATCGCAAGTTAAGGGAAGCTATTGAAATTGAGCGTAGACCCAGTAATCTCAACAGAGATGATGGCTGGAAGGTCAGTAGAAATTGGATCCCCGCTCTGTCGTCTTAGGGTTTCTTCCTTCCCCCTCTATTCATCCGGGATGCTTTCTTATCGATCGATAAGTTTTATCTTATCGAGTTTTCGTATATTATTAAGGCCTTTAGTTATTATCCCTTTTTTATTTTACCAGTTTTTGATGAGGATCTTTTTCCTGGAGTGGTTGTCGATTAGTTTATTCATAACATCTTTAGTATCAGGGTATCTAGATTTTGATGTATTCCCTTACTTATGTGATTGTCATTGTAGGTTTACTTATGATTACTACCTTGTGTTATTTATTTTCTGCTCCTTAACCTAGCGGTAATATGGTTGGCCCTTCTAGATTTTTCTATCACAAGGTGATATAATAATACATATTTATGTATAAATAAAATAAAAGTATTTAATTTTCAAATCTAACCTCTTATGTATAATATTTATATATGGTGAAGGTAATAAATCTTATAAACACAAAAAGGTTAATATTACAATAATAATAAGTAGTATAGTTTTTATAATAGTTAACATACCTCTAATAAATAATTCATGCATATATGTAGTTTGTAATTCACTAAATAAATTCTTATTGTGTTTATTTATTTTATTAATGGTTTTTATTATTTTCGGGAATAAGAAAGCGTAATTTATTTATGTAACCTAATCAAATAATAAATTTATAATAACCAATTTATTAATATCTTAATGTTATCTAATTAGGTAAATTACTATTCATTATAACTATTTTTTACTAATTCCGAGAAACACATTATTATATTAATTATTTTAATATTATAAAAGTAATAATAATAATATAAGTTCTTCAAAAGGTAATCATTCAAACTAATAACTAACCATTAATATTAACTTATTAATAACCTTATGTTATCTAATCAAATGAATTATGTTAGTTTCCAGTCAACACACCTAATTTTACTAATTTCTAGAAATACAATATTGTTTTATCAATTTTAATATTATAGAAAGAATAATAATATTAAATTTATTAATAAAAGTTGGGATGGGTCCTAGGATCAAAAATAGTCGTTATATAGCCGTTGGAGTCTCTGCTCAGTCTATTTAAATTGCTAGGCCAGGTCTGTGTCTTCAACTTGTCCTGACAATGAACCACACTAGTTGGTTCGAAACGCGTCGACAAAGGTCATTTATATGTGATTCACACAGAAGCTATTCTTATAACTATGTCTTCAAATTGTGTAATTTCTTTCTCTTGTTCAGAAAGATACCTGGGTGTAAATTGAGGATCATTTGCAATTAAATTATGTGTACTGATGAGGGCCATTCGGTTGGACTGTTTAGCTATGATTAGAAGAGGATATGTTTGTTATCTTGCCAATATCTTCTTCATTTCTACAACCCTTGCTTCCTCATGGTTCATCCATGATGCCGAAGCCATCAACTATAAATCTCTTAGCTTGGCATTAGGGTCCCATACATTCATGTCTATTAAGGCCATGTTATGCAAATAAAACTCAAACATCTTGGCCCTATCTTCCAATATACTTTGATCACAAAGATCAATGAACTATCTATAATCCTGAAATGGAATAATGCCTCTCTATTCTAGGGTCTTGATTTGGAAATGCAGCCACTGTTCCTTAAGGTATATGGCATAGGACTTAGGTGGAATCTTGCACTGGATTGCTTCCAAAGAGAGACTGGCCATTAATTCCAATTGATTCTCTCTTTCTTTCAGTTGTCTGTTCAACCATGAATTTTTGTCTCTAACTGATTTTTCATTATGGCATCTCTATCTCTCATGCTACTTATTTATATGCCCATCTCCTTGAGCTTCTCCTCCATGTGACCAATGTCCTCCACCCCCTTGGACTCGGCAATCTGCATCCATCTATGAGCTCTAGCTCTCTCCTTCTCAAGCTCAAAGAATAATGGAATAACAATTTTTTGTGGAATGACCAGGCCCCCTTCAATAAATCTGTAGTAAGAATCAAGGTTAGTTTTGAGGCTAGGTTCCCTTAGTTTGGATCCCCTTCATTAGTTTCTTGTTGTAGGCTTTCGTCCTTATCCAATTTTGGAATCTCTTATAGGTTTAGCAGAGTCGCCTATAGGATTTCTTTTTCTTCCTATAGGTCCTGTTGTGTATCATGTAGGATTTATTTTCCCTTGGATGAGGTGGATGTAGTTACAGGCCATCTCACATAGGTGATAGGATACTTAGGGGAAATTTGTGCTAAGGATCCTCTTTCTTGACTTATCCTTATCCTTATGCTTTTCCCTGGTCTAAAATATAAGAGGTTCTGCCTCTGTCTTTTTCCTTTTTGTTTGATAAGGGTTCTAAGAGCAATGAGGGCAGCTATTGCTTCTATCTTAGTGGGTTTTGGAGACACCCTAGGTGACTCCTCCTTAACTTCTTCCCCCTCATTCCCATTGCCCTTTTCTCCTATGTCTTTCCCTTCTCCTTCTCCTTGAAGATCCTCATCTCGTTTATCAGTTTCCTCTTTGTCATATTCTTTCATTTCTTCATCATCCTCTTTATCTTCCTCCTCTTCTTCTTCCTCATCTCTCTCCTTGTCTATCTCATCTTCATCCTTCTCACTAATAGTAGGACTAACATCATATGTGAGGGCTTTGATATCCTCCTCTGTCTACATGTCTCTGAAAATTGACCATTGGATAGGAATTCTAAGGTTGTGGAGGGCAGATTCTATAATGATTCTAATTAATCCATGGTGAGGTAACTACTGGGGGTTCCCCTTCTGCACCTTTGTACTTGTGTCTGTTAGTGATTGCAAAAGGAAGTATGGTATGCTGCGCCTGTGGTGAGGAGGTGTTTCTACTCCAAACCTTAATTCTTCAAGAATACTAAACGGATATCCATAAACCACACTATACCTACCCTCACATGATATGTATTTGATAATGTGGTAGCCCACTCATTACAGGGATATGGGAGGCTTGTTATCCTTACTCCATTCCTATCCTCAATGGACTCCTCACCCTCTAAAAAGAATTTCTTCTTGGTAGTCTCGATATCTCTCTTGTCTTCCTTTCTCCAAGGTACTCTTAGGGGAAGTGTGGTAATTATGCTTATGATTTTAGGGGTGAGCTCTATGGAGAGGCCTCTCACCGCAACAATGGCATGGACTTTGGTTAGTGCAATAAGGGAGTGAGAAAAATCTCGGGCCACTTCATCATCATACCCTATTAATTTTTCAAAATACCACATCCAATTATGCCTTGTGAAGATTTCTAACACCTGAGGGTATTGGTGGATTCTCACAGTGTTAATGGGCTTGCTATATTAACCCCCCCTATCATTTTGGTTGGTGAATTTTGAGGACATGAGATGGTTGATACAATTTTTAAATGTAGAAGTAAATAACTAAAAGAAATATGGAGACAGTTACCTTACACAGTGGCCAAATTCACTCAATACTAGGAGATTTTATGTTCAATTCACTTTGAAAAAGGGAAGTAATTATAGAGCCTACCCCCTCATATTTTTTTTGTAGCCAACCTCTATGTTTTCCCCTCTAAAACTCCTCTCAGCCAATCCTGTAGATTGTCTGTCTGTATCCTATAGGATTCTTGTACGATCTTGTGTGGTTTCCTATGTAATCTTGTAGGATTTCCTGTGTAATCCTGTAGGAAGTCCTACGAAGGAGAAAGATGGAATTTTCCTCTTCTGTAGGTTGCTTGGGTATGAGAGAAAATTTTCTAGAGTGAGCCTCAAGGAAATGAATGCATGAGTGCATGGGGATCGATGATTATTTCCTCTTATGGTCGATTTGGGTGACATGATGTGCTGGTAGTCGAGGTACGTTTTCCATTTTTGGACCGTTGGTCCCCACTACCACCTCATCATTCCCCTATCCTCATAATCAACTCCAACTTCATGCATCTGTAGCCTTAACTGCCTTTTTCCTTCTCCTTTCTTTTCTTAACTTGACTGCTGCCACGTGTGGGAGGACCAATTGTTTTGTCTTTGTTGACTAAACAAAGGTGGCCAAGTTAACTGGCAACCTTTCTGTTATAAACCAACTTGCTCGTAACATTTACATCTTTTGACTACATTATTCAAATGAGAGAGTGAAGCGAGATACTTAGCTGTGGTACTAATACCTTGCTGCATTTGTTGAAGACTTGAGGTGCTTGCTATGTGTTGGTTGCATGCTATTTCTCCTTCTTTTTTTTATGGTTCCCTTGATGTGAAGGTACCTAGTGTTGAAGATGATGGTGTTGTTGTTGCTCTGGATATTTTTCTACCCTTGGACCTTCATGCTGGGAACTTGCTGCAATCATGATTTGTATTCTGTGGTATAGGCTGCTAAAGGATTTCCTACAGGATGTGATGTAGCTTCTTCTCCCTTAGAATTTCTAATCATTTCTTCTGCAGGTATTTTGAGTATGATGACATGGACTGACATTAATACTAGGAGTGCAGAGAATGAGAGATACTCAAGTGATGATCCCTTTTTCTCTCTGTTTCATTTTTTCTATTTGTGTTTTCTCTTCAAGATTGATATTCTCTCTCTCTCTCTCTCTCTTCTCTATATATATATATTATATATATATATATATATCTATATATATATATAATATATATAATATTAATAGAGAGAGGAGAGAGAGAGAGAGATAGATATTTTAAACCAATTTTTTCTAATGGTGAATGCAAGGGTGATGAAAGTGGAGACAGGTATGGTAATGAAGCTATGATGTAGGGATGTTATTATTTTGACATGGCAGGTCAATTACTTGTCCTGGGGTCACTTTTTGTAGGATTCCCGAGCCATTGTAATTCCTACAGGATCATCCTGTAGCTTTACAGGGGATCCTGTAGAAAACACAGTCCCCTTGTAAATTGAAGAAAATGATAGAAAAAAAATGAAATAAATGGTGGAGTGATGAATGAAAATGGGTGGTAAAATAAACATGGAAGTGAAATAGGTTCCTTTTTTATTCTCCTATGTTCTCTGATTGTCCTCATTGCTGACCTGCAAATAGAAATTTCCATTATTTGTTTCTCTCTTTTTTTTCTTTTTTTTGAAAACAACTAGTCTGCCTCTAAGAGGTTTTCATCCTAGCTGTTTGCACTGGGAACCCCAAGAGAGGTTTTCACCTAGAGATCTTTTCATTCTCTCTTTTTTTTTTTTCTCTTTTTTTCCAACACCATTGGGCCACCCCAAAAGGTTTTCAACCCAGTAGTGGGACTAAGGCACCTCATGGAGGTTTTCAGCCAAGTCTCCTTATTTTTTTCTTCTCAGTGGCTTGATGAGGTAGGACCTGAGACTTGCTCCATTACCATCATTGTTTTATTGATACCATCAATGAACTCTTTCTTTGACAATGGTATTTTGTAAACTTTCAATCTGTGTTCATTAACAAGTAAAGGAATGGCATCTGCATCTATGGTTTTGATATGCACTGAACCATTATCATGACATATTTCTATAACATAAGGTCGTAGCCATATTGTCCTTAACTTTCCATTAATGTCTTTATATCTTAAATCATATAACAAAGCTTAATCACCTTCTTGAAATTGCTTATCCTTGATGTTTTGATCATGCTAGATCTTCGTCTGAAGTTAGGTTACCCCTATGTGTAGGAGGGCCTGCATTTTGAACTCATCTAAACCATTCAACTAGATCAATCTCTCTTTTTGTGCACTGCTTATATCTAGATCTAGTTGGGTTTCCATCCTTAATGTGTTATGCCCAAACTCAATGGAAAGCGGGGCCTTTTTCCCATAGACCAGCTCATAGCGTGTGAATGTAGTGGTGATCTTATATGTGGTATTATAGGCCAACGTGGCCTCAACTAGTCTATCTGCCCAATCTTTCGTGTTGTTGTTAACCACTTTAGTCAAGATGTCCTGCATTGCTCTATTGGTCACCTCCACTTGCCCATTAGCTTGTGGGTGATAGGGAGTGGAGGTTCTATGCTTGATCTTGTGCTGGTTGAGAAAGTATTCAATCATGTTGGAGGTAAATTGGCTACCTTAATTAGTGCCTAGCTCTCTAGATTACTCAAATTTGTAAAATACATTCTCCATTAAGAACTCAACTACCTTATCCTCTGTTGTTGCCTTAATTACCTTAGTTTCAACCCATTTAGTCAGATAGTCACTGCACACAATGATGTACTATTTTTTGCTTGGAAGGAGGGTCAATAGGTCCATTGAAGTCCATGCCCCACTTGTCAAATGGCTCGAAAGTCACTTGAGGTAGCAGAGGCATTTCATCCTTTTGAGTAGGCTTTCCCATCCTTTAGCACCGATCACACTAACTAGTATATCTTTTCACATCCTGATGAAGAGTGGGCCAATAATAGCATGCTTGTAATGCTTTGAATGTTGCCTCTTTGCTGCAAAGTGACCTCCACAAGGCCCATCATGACAGGTCAGAAGGATGTCAGATACTTCCTCCTCCCTAACACACCTTCTGTTGGAAAGAATACTGAGATGGGGGGTGAATCAGTATTAGCAAGTTATCAATATTTCATTTCCATAAACAAATTTATATATGCTACTTATGTTAATGCAACTTACGTGTATACGCAACTATGTTTAGAGCAACCAGCGTATACCTTGCAAACTTATAATTTAGTTACTTGATCTTTAATATGTGTATCAGAACCATATAAACAGTAACCAGGTGCAGTAAACAGAACAAGAAATCATAGACATGAACACAAGATATAAGGTGGAAACCCAATGTGGGTGGAAACCACCTGCTATAATCATCTCTATCTTTCTTTAATAAGAAACTTCTTTTTACAAATTTTGTACTGCTGCAGTCTTATACCAGTACGCAGGCTTCAACCTACAAAAGGCTACAATCTTCTCTTTTCTTCCAGGGACCACATTTCATTAATTTTCAGACTGGATCCATCAATAACATCAATCAAACATCAAATATATCTACATCAACCAATCTCCTTTGCACCAACCAAAACTGAATCAAATGATCACTTTTCTGAATGTTGTATCCAAAATACAGTAACAGTAACCAGAACCCAATCTAGAACCTAGAACACTACAACAGTAAATAGAAGTAGCTAAAACATATCTTATGAGGTGGATGCTACTTCAATGTGTCGAACCTGCATGCAGATGTAAATTTCTCAAAGTGAATCTGCATATACGCTGTTTTGAAATGTCAAACCAGCATGTATATGCGCCTTTGCTATAATGAACCTACGTACAGATCTGTAAAAGATGATTTAACCTTTACAACTATTCAGACAATAGTTATACCCAGATCATCATATTTATAGATGACGACATGCGCCAATTATTCAAATAAAATATCAAAACCACACAAAGATACTTCTCTTCAAGCCTTAAGATCTTGATCCATCAATAGAACTTCTCCTTCTTCAAGCGCTCAACTTCCACCATGATTCAAATCCAGCTATGCACCATAACCTAATGACCAGTATTCTAGATCTTTCTCTTCATTAGATATTCAATTACTTGAGTGCCTTTCCCTAAAGATCTCCTCCTCCTTTTATAGTCTTAGGCCTTACTCAATACCATGGTCCAAAACCACTTAGAATCAATACCTTGGACCAAATACCTGGGGTCAACACTTCGGAAAAGATACCTTGGACCAATACCAAGGACCAAAGATCATGGACCAAAACCAAGTTTTCCAACATGTACGTGCTTTTCCTTGCGTGAAAGTGCGTGTATACGCATACGCACCTTTTGGTCTGCGAACCTGCATGTATACGCGGCTTAGTCAAGGGGAACCTGTGTATACCTCTTTTTCCTTCATGTTGTGAGCCTAAAATGTGATTTGTCATCTGAGTGAGTTTCCATCAAGGACAACACCTGTGTCATAGCGCCAAACCTGTGTCATAATGCCAACAATCTCCCCCTTTGGACTTGATGGCAACCCCAAGTCACTCTCCCCCTTTGTCATCAAGAGCAAAGGATTATGCTCCCCCTGAGTACATGCTGAAATCTCTGATATGCTAAAGTGTGCTATTCATGCTCCCCCTAACTGTAAGAAAAGTCTACAAAAGGATGTTCTACAAGAACAACATGACTCTATACATCATAAATGACCTGCCTATCACCAAAAACTCATACATACATCCATCTCCCAAGCAATTGGGGATATACCAAGATTGACTCATCCACCCAACCAAGTGGGGATATACCAAAATTTTATACATGATAAAACAAAAACATTACATCATCCATCCCAGGCATATTGGGGAAACAAAATAGGTCGTTACATGACCTTGATAATAAAAGATATACATGGCACAGAGACAAAATATCTAAAACAATACTATGATAGTCATCAACAACTATCATCAGTAGCATCTGTCAATCACCATCCAGACCAACAACCACTATCTCCCTCTGCACTTGTTCCACCTGAATAAAAAACAACTGTGAAATTGTACCAAGATCTTCTAAGATAATGCCAACAATGCATTATTAGAAGTATATGCTCCCCCTGAACCTGTGCCAGATGATCACAGTCAGACCCATATCAAACTCTTTTCATCCTAAGTCTGGCCCACTGATATTCTTCAAACCAACATATATGTGACTGTATCCACAAAAACCAGCATATGTACACGGATACTCTTCATGAAACTCGCATACAACCACTTTTCTCTGAAAACAAATAATTGTCAACGGCAAGATGATGCATCAATTGCTCCCAGCTTTTGTTTGAGGTATTCAAATGTCTCTCTAGGTAGTGATTTGGTGAATATATCAGCAACTTGTTCCTTGGAGGGAACATACTCTAATATGACATTTTTTTCAAGCACTTGTTCCCAAAGAAAATGATATTTGATCGGTATGTGCTTGGTCTTAAAATGCATGATTGGATTCTTTGAAATATTGATTGCACTTGTACTATCACATAGAATGGAGATGGGTGGAGTACATGTGATTTGAATGTCTTGCAATGTTTGCATCATCCAAAGGAGTTGTGTGCAACAAGATGCATCAGCCACATATTCTACTTCAGCTGTAGATAATGCAATTGAACTTTGTTTCTTACTGAACCAAGACACTAATTTGGAACCCATATAGAATGCACCACTACTAGTGTTTATATCATCGATATTTCCTAACCAATCTGCATTTGTATATGCATGAAGCGTATGATCTGTATCTCTAGGATACCATAAACCAAACTTTTGTGTTCCTTGAAGATATTTGAAAATCCGTTTGACTTCCTGAAGGTGTGATTCCTTTGGATTTGCTTGGAATCTTCCAACTATTTCCATTGTATGCATGATGTCTGGCTAGGTACCTGTTAGATAAAGTAGACAACGAATCATGGATCTGTAGGTTGGTTAATGTACTGCTACTGATTCATCATTTGAGCTAAGGCTGCATCCTGTTACCATAGGGGTACATACTAGTTTAGAATCTTCCATGCCATATTTCTTCAAGATCTGCTTGAGGTACTTGGTTTGTGATAGAAAAATACCATCTTTATTTTGTTGAACTTGTAAACGAAGAAAATATGTGAGCTCACTAAGCAGGGACATTTCAAATTCTTTCTGCATTACCAAAGCAAAGTTTTGACTCATGGATTCTTCATTGCTACCAAAAATGATATCATCAACATACACAACAAGTATTAGCAATTTATCATTGTCAATTTTTATATATAGATTGCTATCAGTTGATCCTTTTGAAAAACATTGTTGATGAAGGTATTTGTCGAGACCATAATAGCAAGCTCTTGGAGATTGTTTTAGACCATAGAGAGCCTTTCTGAGTCTGCATACAAGTTTTGGATCATTTCCAAGGATGAATCTGTCTGGTTGCTCAATATATACTTCTTCTTCTAGGTATCCATTAAGAAAGGCATATTTCACATCCATTTGATATACTTTGAACTTCTAAAAGCTAGAAAGAGAAAGGAACATTCTTATGGCTTCAAGTCTAGCAACAGGTGCAAAAGTTTCTTCAAAATCTATACCTTCTTGTTGAGCATACCCTTTACAAACAATTTTGGCCTTGTTTCTAATAATTTCTCCATTTTCATTCAGCTTGTTTTTGAATATCCATTTGGCTCCTATGGCATTCTTATCATTAGGTCTAGGAACCAATTCCCAAGTATTATTCTTTTCAATCTACTCAATTTCTTCATTCATGGCCTTGAACCAACATCCATCTTTGCATGCTTCATTGACATTTTACGGTTCAATGGAGGAAAGAAATGCTAGATAGCTTGAAGCTTCTGTAATAGTTCTTCTTGTATACACACCTTCCTCTTTCTGCCCCAAAATTTGAGTCTCTCGATGATTCTTCTGAACATACCTGGATGGAGTTTTTTCTTCTACCCTTATCTGTTCTTCTGGTGCCCCATTGGTTTCTTCTTCAGAATTAGTCTAATTTTATGTGGAAGGATAGTCCTCATCTTCTTCATAATCTTCAGTTTTTACCTGCTTTGGATTTTTGCCTGCTTCATCAACCACAACATCAATACTTTCAACAATTTTCCCAAGTCTTTTATTATAACACTTATATCCTTTACTTCGGAAAAGTAACCAAGGAGAATGCCTTCATCTCCTCCAGGTTCAAACTTGCCAAGTTTTTCATCAGTCCTTTTGATGTAACATTTGCTTCCAAAAACTTTGACGTATTTTATAGTAGGAGTCTTACCATACCAAAGTTCATGTGGAGTTTGAGTGTTATTTATCCAGATGTTTGTTTTGTTGAGAATAATGACGAAAACAAATGCAGCTTCACCCCAGAAGATTGCAAGAGTTCCAGACTCATCTAGCATAGCACGAGCCATTTGTTGAACAATTCTGTTCATCCTTTCTACCACTCCATCTTCCTGAGGAGTCCCTGCGGTAGAGAATTCCCTTCTTATTCCATGTTCTTCACAGAAGTCGAAGAATTCATCCGAGGTAAATTCCCTTCCTCGATCAGGTCTGAGGCATTTGATTTTGCGATCTAATTCATTTTCAACCAAAGCTTTGAAGGCTTTGAACTTTTCGAATGCTTTGTCTTTATGCTTTAGAAGTCCTATCCAACACATTCTGGAAAAGTCGTCAATGAACAATATAAAGTATTCTTCTCCACGAGCTGACTTTTTCCTAGATGGACCACATAAATCAGTGTGAACAAGTTCAAGAGGCTTACTAGCTGATCCTTCCTTCTCAGGGAAATGTGCTCTGGTTTGCTTACCAAATTGACATGATTTGCATATTGTATTCTATGGAATGTTGATATCAGGAAGATCATGAATAACCCGGTATCTGCATGCTTTTCTTATTTGAGAGAAACTCAAATGCCCCAATATTCTGTGCCATTGTCAGTGTTCATTGTTTTTGCTTAGGTAGCACTATTGTTGTCCCCCCTTGAGTATGTATAGGTTGTTTGAAGTTCTTATACCTTTGATCACTATTTCTCCTGTATCAAGCTCACGAACAACGCATCCATTTGATCAAAATACTACCACATTTCCTTGATCACACATTTGACTGACACTCAATAGATTATGCTTTAGACCATCAACATACATAACATTCCCAACTTTAACCTTTTCTTGTAAGAGAACAGAGCCTTTACCTTTTATGACTACAGGAGTGTCATTACCAAATGAGACCTTCTTTTCTTTTTCTAAGTCATTATATGACTGAATTTTTTCTTTATCACCTGTCATGTGTTTCGAGCATCCACTATCGATGTACTAATGATTTTCTTGTCATTCTACATACAAGGCTATACCACATCTTTCTATTTGCGGTTCTTTATTTCTCCATGTTTTGGGACCCAATGAAGCTTGCTCCTTCTGATATGTTTGCCGAAATTTACTCCTGCATTCAGAATCTTCGTGACCAAATTTGTTACAGATAGAGCATTCTATTTCATTTTTAAGAGTAGAAAAGCTATTGTAGCTCATTTTCATGATCCAGTCGCATTCCTTTGATTTCATACTTCTCTAGTCATGATGGTCTTGTAAGAAACACATTGAGAAACTTTGTGTCCAAAGTTATGACATGAAAAACATTGGCCATTAAAGAAATTCCTACGATAATCGAATCTACTAACCTGGTGATTGTAGTTTCCATTAACATTCATGCTTGAAGCAAATTGAGAATGATTTACCTAAGGTTGGTTGTGGCTTATGTTCATCCTTGAAGTAGATTGAACCTGATTTACCTGGTGATCTGCTTTATGCCTTTGCTGACGATTGTCAACCTGTTCACTTCTCCTTGCTGCATCAAGATAGCTTTTGGAGGTTGATGGCTTCTGTGCTTGAGATGCTTCTTCAGTATATCCAAGACCTATCTTTATCAGAGGAGAACGCTGCACTTTGATAATTTCATCTAAAGTTTCTAATCCTTTAGAAAATCTAAGATTGAGAGCTTTTGTTTCTCAATATATTTTCTTAGACCCACAATTTCACATTCTAACTTTTCATTATGTTTTTCCCTTCCAGCAAGTTGGAATGTCAGAGTATCTATAATCATACTCTTTTCTTCTAAACAGATTTTAAGTTTTGAAATTTCTTCATAGAGACCATCTTCATCTAAAGCATCCAAGAAATCATCATCTTCAAAAGCCATCAAAAGTCTATAATCATTACCGTGTTCATCTTCATCACTATTTGATAAACCATCGCTATCTTCATGCGTATAGTAGCTCTTCTTACATTCTGTTTTCTATTCCATTTTGTTGGTTCCTTACCTTTATCAAGCTTATCTTTATGAGGACATTTAGTTACATAATGACCAACTCTTCCACAAGCAAAGAATTTGAAAGGTAGTTTACCTCTGAATCTTCCAGAACCCCGTTGAAGGTTCTTGACAAAGTTTGCATCTTCCTCTTCTTCTGAAATGTGTCCCGATTCATTGAGCCCTTATCGTCCTAAAGCCTTGAATGCATCTTCTCTCATATCTAATGGACCTCCTTTTCTCATTTCAACAGCAGTTAGGATTTTGTGCAGCTGTGTCATATTCATACTCTGAAGATCCTGCTTTTTTTCTATGGCATAAACTTTTGACTCAAACTTAGAAGACAAGGATCTTAAAACCTTTTCAACTAAAGTAACTTCTTTTATCTCTTCACCCAAGTTTTTCATGTGATTAACAATATCATCTATACATAGTCAGTAATGAGTTATACTTTCATAATTGTGCATTTTCAGAGTTTCATATTGAATTCTGAGAGATTGTAGTTTTTCACGTTTTACCTGATTGTCTCCTTCATAGCTTAGAACGATCTTGTCCCATATTTCTTTGGTGGTTTTGAGCTGCATAACCTTGACAAATTCTGATTGTGAAATACTCCCCAATAGTGTATTGACAACCTTGGCATTTGTTTCATACTACTATTTACCTGTCGTATCTGTAGGAATTGCTGATGGAAATGTATATCCTCCTTCCACGATTTCCCAAACATCTATTCCAAGAGATTGAACATAGGTTGTGGTTCTTACCTTCCAATAGACGAAGTTTCTCCCATCAAAGATCGGTGGACTAGTGGATCCCTCTCTTTTGTAGCTTCCCATGATGATAAATCTTCCTTCAAGAGATCAAGCTTCTTCTAAAGGACTTGCCCTGATACCAATTGTTGGAAATAATACTGAGAGGGGGGGTGAATAAGTATTAGCAAGTTAACAATATTTCATTTCCATAAGCAAATTTATATATGTTACTTCTGTTAATGCAACTTGCGTGTATACGCAACTGTGTTTAGAGAAAATAGCGTATACCTTGCAAACTTATAATTTAGTTAGTTGATCTTTAATATGTGTATCAAAACCATATAAACAGTAACCAGGTGCAGTAAACAGAACAGGCAATCATACATATGAACACAAGATATAAGGTGGAAACCCGACATGGTTAAAAACCACTTGCTGCAACCGTCTCTATCTTTCTTTAATAAGAAACTTCTTTTTACAAATTTTGTACTACTGCAGTCTTATACCAGTACACAGGCTTCAACTTGAAGAAGGCTACAACCTTATCTTTTCTTCCAGGGACTACGTTTCATTAATTTTTAGACTGGATCCATCAATAACATCAATAAAACATCAAATATATCTGCATCAACCAATCTCCTTTGCACCAACCAAAACTAAATCAAACAATCACGTTTCTGAATGTTGTAACCAGGATATAGTAACAGTAACAAGAACCCAATCTAGAACCCAGAACACTGCAACAGCAAACAGAAGTAGCTAAAACATATCTTATGAGGTGTATGCTACTTCGATGTGTCGAAATTGCGTGCAGACACAAATTTCTCAAGGCGAACCTGCGTATACGCTGTTTTGAAATGCCAAACCAACTTGTATACATGAATTTTCTATAATGAACCTACATATAGATCTGTAAAATATTATTTAACCTTTGAAAATAGATCATAAGATTTACAAATTACGACATGCACCAATTATTTAGATAAAAGATAAAAACCACACAAAGATACTTCTCTTCAAGCCTTAAAATCTTGATCCATCAATATAACTTCTCCTTCTTCAAGCGCTCAAGTTCCTCCTTGATATAGATCCAGCTATGCACCATAACCCAATGACCAGTATTCTAGATCTTACTCTTCAGTAGATATTCAATTACTTGAGTGCCTTTTCCTAAAGATCTCCTCCTCCTTTTATAGTCTTAGGCCTTACTCAATACCATGGTCCAAAACCACTTAGAATGAATACCTTGGACTAAATACCTGGGGTCAACACTTCGGGCAAGATACCTTGGACCAATACCATAGGTCAAAATACCAAGGACCAAATACCATGGACCAAAACCAAGTTTTCCAACATGTACGTGCTTTTCCTTGTGTGAAAGTGTGTGTATACGCATATGCGCCTTTTGGTTTGCGAACCCACCTGTATACGTGGCTTGGTCAAGGGGAACTTGCGTATACCTCTTTTTCCTTCATGTTGTGAACCTGAACTGTGATATGTCATCTGAGTGAGTTTCCATCAAGGAAAACACCTATGCCATGGTGCCAAACCTGTGTCATAATTCCAACACTATTTTTGCTTGGAATGAGGGTCAATATGTCCACTAAAGTCCATGCCCAGTTGTCAAATGGGTCGAAAGTTACTTGAGGCAGTAGAGGCATTTCATCCTTTCGAGTAGGCTTTCCCATCCTTTAGCACCGATCACACTGACTAGTATATATTTTCACATCCTGATGAAGAGTGGGCCAATAATAGCATGCTTGTAACACTTTGAATGTTGCCCTCTTTGCTGCCAAGTGACCTCCACAAGGCCCATCATGGCAGGTCAGAAGGATGTCAAATACTTCCTCCTCCCTAAAACACCTTCTCAAGATTTGATCTGGGCCAAGTTTGAAAAGATTGCCCCCAATCCATGTGAAGGGGCACTCTTCCTTACAATCTTTCTTTTCTCTTTGGAGGACAAGTTCAGTGGGAACTATGCAGATACCAAATAATTTGCTATGATAGCAAACCATGGAGAGAGAACTGAAATGGCGAACAATTCCTCATCTAGTAACTGGTCATGAACCACTCCCTCCTCACCTGCAAGCAGAGTTAATCTAGAGAAAAAATCTGCAACAACATTTTCCTTGCCAAGATTAACAACAATAGTTAGATCAAACTGTTGTAATAAGAGTAACCATATTATAATATGAGCATTCACATCGGGTTTATTCATTAAATATTTGATTGCAGCATGGTTAGTATGGACAAATGTTTGATAGCCTATAATATAATGCGTAAATTTGTTGAATGTATGCACAATAGCAAGGAGCTCCTTTTCGGTCACTGTATAGTTTAGTTTGGCCTTTGATAGATTCTTACTGATAAATTAAATGGCATAAGGAAATTTTTCATCTATTTGACCTAGGGCTGCTACTATGGCTTTGTGTGAGGCATCAGCATGAATATGAAAAGGAAGGGCCCAATTTGGGTCTCAGAGAATTGGTGCAGTGGTTAACTTGTTCTTCAGGATGTCAAAGGCCTCTTGACAACTTTTTGACCATATAAACTCAGAGTCTTTGGAGAACAACCCAAAAAAAGGAGAGGGAAACTTGTTGAAGTCCTTTATGAACCTTCAGTAGTATCTAGCTAACCCTAAGAAACTTCTCACATCTGTCTGCTTTTGAGGAGGTGGGACCCTTTGGATGATAGCTATTTTGTTTAGGTCCACATGTAGTCCTTGCAAAGATATTGAATGACCCAGCACAGTCCCTACAGTCATCAAGAATTCACATTTTTTGGGACTGAGAGATAGGTTCATTTCAATGCATTTGTGTATTACTTTACCTAGGCTGGAAAAAACCTCCTGGAAATCACATCCATAAGGTGTAAAATCATCCATATAAATTTCTACCACATCATCGACTAACTCGGAAAAGATACTCAAGACTGCTCTTTGGAAAGTGGCAAGAGCATTGCATAGGATAAAAGGAAGGACCCTATAGGAAAAATTGCCCCAAGGACAAGTGAATGTGGTTTATCCTGGTCCTCCAGGTTGATCTGGATTTGTTTGTACCCACTAAATCCATTTAGGAAAGAGAAAAAAAAATTCTCTGCCAGGCCATCTAGCACTTGGACGATGAAAGGTAGAGGGAAAAGGTCCTTCTTTGTGGCTTTTTTCAACTCCTTGTAATCAACGCAAATCCTCCACTTACTATTTTTCTTGGGAACTAACACCAAAGGAGATACCCACTCACTGTCAGAGAGAATAAATGAATCCTGCATCTAGCAATTTTTGCAGTTTTTCATTGACTATATTTTTAAGAGCTAGATTCATCCTCCTTTGGGGTGGCCAGACTGGCTTGCAAACTTATTTTATGTAAATGTGGTGAGTACACACTGAGGGGTGTACTCCCTTCATTTCTTTGTGACCCCAAGCGAAGGCATCTACATGTTCCTTTAGCATGTTGTACAAATTCTCCTCTTGGAGAACATAAAGAGATGGATTGATTTTCAAGGTTCTCTTAGGGCTGAATTCTATGGTTTTGACATGGAGAGGGTTGGAATTAGCCAGGTAAAGATCAATTGGATGGTTTTTCTAGGTTTCCTTTACTACTTCTTCTAGGGACAATGTACTGGGAGTTGGACTTTGGATTAGGTGTTCAATCAAATCATCTTCATCATGTTTTCCTCCTCCCATGGTTGTTTCTAAGGTATACAGTTGGGTAGAATAAACTTCATCTTCTTCCTCCTCTTCTAGCCATAAATGTAAATCATGTTCTAGAGATGGATGAGTAGGAGGGGATAGGAATAACTACTTGGAAATATGCCCATTCTTGATGGTAATATTCCCAGCTCTATAGCTGATGTAAGCATCGACAGTGGCTAGGTAGGGCCTCTCAACGATGAGAGGGTAAGTAGTAAGAATCACCTTAGGTTGGAGAAGTAGGAAATCTATAGGGTACTCTCAAGAGTTGATGTAGACCATCTCATTCTCCAGAATCCCCTTAGGGGTCATTGTGGAGCAGTTTGCAAGTTGCAGGATTGTTGTGGTCTTTCTCAATGAACCTTGGAGGTTGAGCTTGAGTATGGTGTCCTTGGTCATCACATTAATGGAAGCCCTAATATCAGTCAAAGTGTGTGGGACAATGGTTCCATTGATGTGCACATCTACTACAAGGCTCCCAGGGCTCAAATACTTTGGATAGATTTCCTACCCCAGCATTAAGTCAGACAATTGTCCAATGACATTAATGGTAGTGACATCTCTTCTTCGCCTCCCTGGATGCTTCAAGAACTTCTCCTTAATAAACTTCTTGTAAATAGGTACATCTTTAATGGCTTGGAGAAGTGGAATCTTGACACATTGGTTTTTCAGTTCTCCCAGAAGTTCAGTCTCTTCTGGGGTAGGCTGGAGTGGTTGAGTTAATCTCTCAAGAGAGGGTGGATTTACTTTAAGAATGCTTTCCTCTATTTCTTCTTTAACCTCCCTAGCTGGAGGTGGAGGTTGGTTATCTGGGAGAACTCTCCTAGATCTCAGGTTAATTTCCTAGATCTCCACAGCATAAGCTAGATATGATGTTTCTCCATTGGATACTTGTTGTGCTTGTCTGTTTTTTAGGTTTGGATTTGGCTAGGTAGGCATTTGGGGTTGTTTAGGTGGAGTAGATTGTAATATATGTGGTTGGGCAAGTGGTGAAGGCAATAAAGCAGGAACATTGTTGTATTGTGGCCTCCACCACTGGGGCGGTGCATTCCACTGAGGTTGTGGAAGAGCATATGGTTGAAATGACTGGCTGGCTAGATGGGAATGATGGTTGGCTTTGATATCCTCCTCTATCTGCATGTCTCTGAAAATTGACCATTGGATAGGAATTCTGAGGTTTTGGAGGGCAACTTCCATAACGATTCTAATTAATCCATGGTGATGTAACTGCTGGGGGTTTCCCCCTTGCACCTTTTTGCTTATGTCTATTAGTGATTGCAGAAGGAAGTATGGTATGTTGAGCCTGTGGTGACGAGGTGTTTCTGCTCCAAACCTCAATTCTTCAAGAAGCATAAAGTGAAATCCATAAACCACACTATACCTACCCTCACATGATATATATTTGATAAGGTGGTATCTCACCTCATTCCAGGGAGATGGTAGGCTTATTCTCCTTACTCGATTCTTGTCCTAAATGGGCTCCTCACCCTCTAAAAAGAATTTCTTCTTAGCAGACTTGCTATCTCCCTTGTCTTCCTTTCTCCAAGGCACTCTGAGGGGGTGTGTGGTAATTATTCTTATAAGTTTAGGGGTGAACTCTATGGAGAGGCCTCTCACCACAACAGTGGCATGGATTTTGGTCAATGGAATGAGGGAGAGAGAAAAATATTAGGCCACTTCATCAACATACCCTCTTAATTTTCCAAAATACCCCATCCAATTATGCCTTGTGAAGATTTCTAACACCTGAGTGTGTTGGTGGATTCTCACAGTGTTAATGGGATCCCTTCTATTAAACCCTCGTGTCATTTTGGTTGGTGAATTTTGAGGAGCTGAGATGGTTGATAGAATTTTTAAATGAAGAAGTAAATAATTGAAAGAACTACGGAGACAATTACCTTACACAGCTACCAAATTCACTCAATACTAGGGGATTTTAAGTTCAATTCACCTTGAAAAAGTGAAGTAATTATAAAGCCTACCTCCTCATAGTGTTTATTGTAGCCAACCCCTGTGTTTTTCCCTTTGAAACTCCTCTCGGCCAATATTGTATACTGTTTGTCTGTATCCTATATGATTCGTGTGTAATCTTGTAGGATTTCATGTGTAATCCTGTAGGATTTCTTGTGTAATCCTGTAGGAAGTTTTGCGCAGGAGAAAGATGGAATTTTCCTCTTCTGTAGGATGCTTGGGTATGAGAGAAACTTTGCTCGAGTGAGCCTCGAGGAAATGAATGCATGAGTGATTGGGGATCCATGATTATTTCCTCTTATGGTCGAGTTGGGTGAGGTGGTGTGCTGGCAGCCGAGGTACATTTTCCATTTTTGGACTGTTGGTCCCCACTACCACCTCATCATTCCCTTCTCCTCGTACTCAACTCCCATTTCATGCATTTGTAGCCTTAACTAATTTTGTCCTTCTCCTTTCTTTTCTTCACTTGAATGATTCCATGTGTTGTAGGACCAATTGTTTTTTCTTTGTTGATTGAACGAAGGTGGCCAAGCTAATTGGACACCTTTCACTTATAAACCAACTTGCTCGTAACCTTTGCATATTTTGAGTACATTATGAAAATGAGAGAGTGTAGCGAGATACTTACCTATGGTGCTAATACCTTGCTAATGTTGTTGAAGACCTAAGGTGCTTGTTGTGTGTTGGCTGCATTCTATTTCTCCTTTTTTTTTCTTTTTTTTAATGGTTCTGTTGATGTGTAGGTAGCTAGTGCTGAAGATGATGGTGTTTCTACTGCTCTAGAGATTTTTCTACCCTTGGATCTTCATGCTGGAAGCTTGCTACAATCATGATTTATATTTTGTGGGATAGGCTGCTACAGGATGTCCTATTGTTAAAGATCCATTTGGGCACATCAATCCCATCATCCAGATCAATGTTTTAGGGCTCATCAAACCCTAATTCTAGTTGCTACATGCCCTAAACAAGTCACCCCTTTGAATGACTCCTTCCCAAATAGTTTCATTACTTGAAGACATCCAGAAATGGCCTCTAGAGGGACCAACACAGGTAGTCCCATGTAAGGGTGTGTTGCAGAGTAGTTAAGTCCATGCTAGGGTTCTCTGCAGAGCACTTAGGCTTCCTTTTGCCTATGTTGGGCGAGTTTGAGCAAAATTCACATAGGTTTTAGGGAATATTCTTATCTTTTGGAGTCATCTAGAAGGTTCCCTCAGTTATCAACTCCTATGAGCTCTAAAATGGATGAGGAATGAGTTAATATGCTTCGTATTCTCTCATCCCTTCCTCCATGGAACTAATTCTAAGTATGGAAGGCCATTCAATGCCACCATTTATGACAAAACCTCCTTCATCTCCCTATAAATTGACCACTCATGTAAGTGATTAGGGTTTGGACTATGTTGAATTGTAAGGAGATAATGTTGCTATGAGATTTGGCTTTGAAGAAAGTATTGTGATGCTACAAGTTTGTCATGCTTTTGATGTGATGTGGATGGGATCTAAGCTAGAGGAATGACTTTGAATCAGAAACAATGGTTTTAATTCCTTATTTTATTCAATAAAGAGTTTGAACCTTTCTCCCATATGTTTGTATTGTTTTATAATTCTTATATGTGTGAAATGTACCTGATTCCATTCACTTATATTCAATAAATCTTTTGGTTTGATAAATTCTTTCCTTTTTTCTTTTTCTCTTTTTCTGTTGTGTTTACAGGTACTTCTCAAGCGTATTAAGTACGTGAAGGAGCGTCGGGAGAAATACAAGGGAGATGAGAGGAAAGTAGAACTACAAGTAGGTATTCTCATCTTATCTATTGCTTATAGGGAAAGACTAAAATACTTTAAACTGTTGTTCTAGATATGGCTACTTATCTAGGGAATTAGTATTTATCCGTAGATACCAAATTCTCCAAAACAAATTGGCAACTCCACTGGGGAACATCACCTTTCCTAGTAGCTTATCCACCTCCTAGGACATCCTTGCATACCCTACTTGTGTTCATTGATCGTATTTCCACCCTTTTGCATTGAATTTTGGTCTAAAATTGAGGTTAGGTGACTCTTGAGTGGCCTCTCAAGAATCAACGTAGGCTTGGTAAGCAGACAGTTCTTTGCAAAACACCCTTGAGTGAGAGGTAGTGCTCTGCAGTGCAGTAGTCCCTCTTTGACCTGTGTTGGTCCACCTTAGGGAAAATTTTCACCTTTGGATTTATTTTTTTACCAAATTTCCTTTGTTTGATTTCTTGTTGATTGATCAATAAATGTCATGTCTCAGAAAACAAGTTTATATCTCCTTGTCTAGCCCTACTTTGACTTGATTGATTAACATTTCTTAAAATGTTTTCTTTGTCATTATCGATCTATAGTCAAAGTTAGAATATAATTTATCAATCTTTGTTCAAAAGAAAGTTTCGTAAAATTCTTCTTTTCCTTTGAAACTGAACTGACGTAAAGTCTTCGTGCTTATAAAAAGATTGATTGATTGTATGTGCATTAGTTTCCTATCTGAAAAGAAAAACTTGCATTGTTCATATTGTACTTTGTGAATCCTTGAAAGTAATAGCTAGGGAAATTGCATTAGATGTGTTCTTTGCTCTTTGTCAAAGATCTCATTGCTTTATCGCTACTAGCTAAGGTTTTCATTATTCAATTGAATGAAAATAATGCTTATCATATTAGTTGAATTTTAGGAATTGCAAACATACATCACGTGGTGAACCTTGAAAAGAAAATTCTAAAGAAGATCAACTTAAAATTTATCTGAATTTACCTAATGGAGCACTGTCAAGTAACGAAAAACATTTAGTGGTTCTGTGCTAGAGACGTGTTCCGACATCATAAAACAAAGTAGTTGTCACTAATTTGTCTACAATACATCTCGAGTGTGATACCTCATTCCACATACGTGAGTATATTGTACCTCGTCCATGTACCTTCGAGTATGTAGGGCGGTGTTATAGTATGTAAAGCATATGGGAATGCTCTCACTGTGCTATTTTTCATTACACAGTGCTTATACGGATTGGGCCTCCACGTACTTTCAGGTATATACGGGAGGAAAACAATAGGTTTCTATCCATCCTTAGGTAACTGAGTCAGTCACCTTGTACATTGTGATACACCAAACACAACATTCGGGGAGATTACCTTCTTGTACTTCTCTGTTTGTTGGGAGGTATTCTGCAGTTCACAGTTGCTTGGTAAACCTTTTTCCTATATTATCCCTTTTTTGTTTTGTTATGTTAATTTGATTAAAATAAATTTAATTGACTGTGGATAACATCCTCCATGCTCACTCCTTAGTTGATATTAGGTTGAAATATATGGTGACAAATCCAGAGTCCACCGATCAAGGAATTCCTTTTGATGGGAATCCTAGTTCTTTTCCTCCTTTCAGAAATATTGGTGCTCCTTATATGCCTACATTATCCCTACCGGCACTTACCATTGGCTTACCAATATGGTTGTTTTCGACCTTCTTGGTTCAAAATATCGTGATTTCTTCGTAATCGAGTACACCTCCAACTGGATAAAATCAACCTCCAATTGATCCTAAAGTTGACCCTTTGCCTTCTTCTTGGATTTTTTCTTCCTCCCATTCTTCCTCTTTGCCTAGTGAAAGTATTGGTACTAGTAACCAAGTGGCTAAGAAGAAGAAGAAAGGGTAGAAGAAAGGGAAGAAGAAGAATAAGAAGCAAATTCAACAGAGGGACAACCAAACAACCATTTCTTTGAATGCAACATCTGATGAGAAACCGTCCATCAAGCCTCTCAAAGTTAGATATCCATGCAAACTTTGTGTGGGAGACCATATTCTTCGAAATTTTCTTGATATTCCTCAGATCTTAGAAGAATGGTCTTCTCGTTCACATCATCCTATGTCATCAACTTCTATAGATCATGTTGGTGACACACCATCAACAAGTGGTAGTAAAGTTCATGGAAAGAAGGGTAAAGTTAAGATTCCTTGTAGGTTATGTGAAGGGAATCACCCCATTCACCTTTGTTCCTATCTAGATGAAGCAAAAAAAGTTTTGGATAACTGTCTTGCTTCACCGCAGTGACTTCCATCTTGTTACAGGAGACTCTCCCTTAATCCTTCACTAGTTGATGAATTGACTGACTCAAATCAACCATCGGTCAAACCCACTCTATCTAAAAGTGAATCCTATGAGTCTATACCTGACCCAAATCAACAGTTCGAGGTAACAGTTGACCCTATTACACCTTCAGTTAATCGTACCTTTCCCGAAGAGAGTGAATATGATACCACTCAGGGTCTTTTTGTTTCTTCAAATTCTAATGAGCTTGGGGGGAATCCTCTTGTTCCACCAAGACATGAGGAAAATCCTCCCATTCTCGTAACGCAAGGGGATAATTCTCCCGTCCTTACAGTACCCACTCCAAGTACTTTGGTCACCTCCTTTGATTGGAATGTACTGGCAGGATTCTATCTTCCTTCTTATGTTCCTTTTGAGATCATTGTACAGGTTTGTAATTTGATTGTTTCTGGCGCTATTATAGATGAAGGCGCATCAGTGAGTATCCTTTCCTCTACTTCTTGGCAAGCACTTGGTTTGCAGCCACTTGTGCCAGTTACCCAAAATCTGTTTTCTTTTAACAGAGGAACTAGTCAACCATTAGGGATCCTTCCTCAGTTGCCTATTACTTTGGGAGAAAAAATTGTTTATTTGAGTGTGATGTTAGTCCCGGGCCCTTTAGATTACACTTTACTTCTTGGGCATGACTATGTTTACAACATGGGAGCTATTGTTTCAACACTCTTCGAGTGATTTGTTTCCTACATGAAGGCAGAATTGTCACCATTTACCAACTTTCATTTCCCAGTCCAAATGTGGCTTCCAGTCAACCATCTTCCCTAAATGGTCCTTTTGTACCAATGGTATCATCCCCGCCACAGGTTAATTAGGTGGAAACCCATTCGATGCCTACATCAATGGATGATTAATTCAATGATGTTGTGCATTATGTGCTAGGGGCATTGGAACCAGATCTCTCTAATGAATTCCTTGCTATTGATCCCTTCCAGAGCATTGTTCTCCCATCTGATGAGAACCTCTTGGAAGTCGTGACCTCTTATGAGTTGTGATAGAGGAATATGAGGACAATTCCTTGTCTTGTTTCAACCTCATTAAAAAATGAAACCAAGGAGATGAGGATAGTTCTTTGTCTTGTGTCAACCTCCTTAAAAAATGAAACAAGGAATACGAGGAAACTTCCTTATCTTGTATCAACCTTGTTAAAATATGAAACAAGGAATATGAGGATGGTTCTTTTATTATGTCAACCTCATTAAGAAATGAAACATCTCCCATGAGGATAGTTCCTTGTCTTGCGTCAACCTAGTTAAAAAATGAAACCAAGGATACGAGCAGAGTTCCTTGTCTTGTGTCAAGCTCGTTAAAACATGAAACAAGGACCCCTGAAACAAAGTTCCAATTTGAGTCTTTGATTAGATCTTGTAAAATCCCAATCGAGTCTTTCACTTGATCTCATAAAAGAACCTTCATTCCATCCACCTGATAGCCACAAGTAGTCTACTTAGGTGAATGTAATGAAGCTTGGGGGGCATGCACCTAGTGGTAAAGTTAAGTTTCCCTATAGGTTATGTGAAGGGAATCACCCCATTCACCTTTGTCCCTATCTGGATGAAGCCAAAAAGGTGTTGGATAACAGTCCTGCTTCACCGCAGTGACTTCCATCTGGTTACAAGAGACTCTCCCTTTCATCGTGTTGGGGGCATGTATACCAATCTCAAGCATAGTTCCCTATGGTTCAAGCTTGCGTAAAAATTAACCCATATCCATTTTAACCCTCATGATCGCCATTCTATTAGCCTTTTCCACTAGATGAGACTTGGTTTTCCTCCTTCCATCATCACTATCTGTTGGGCCAATCATACACTTTCACTTGGTTGTTTTACCCTTTTTGAGGAATAGTTGCAATGAGTGGTCTTATCCAGATATATAGTGGGATGAAGTTTACTAGGAAGACAGGAAGAGGAAAGGCAAGTCTAAGATCAAGAGTTGGGAGATAGTGGTTGCAAAGTTCAAAGGTAATTTCATGCTTAAATATTATCAGTTAAATATTTTTAGGCAATCACAAAATCTTTGATAGAAATCTATGTCAGTAAAGGAGTACATTGAATAGTTTTATAAATAAAATAATAGAGCTGGTCATATTGAAGAGGATGTTGAAAAGGTTGCTCGATATACTAAAGGTTTCATGTATGAGATTCAAGATGAGATTAACACCTTGTCCTTGAAGATAATTGATGATGCATATCAAGCTTCTTTGAAAGAAGAAGATAATATCACCATAAACCATAATTAGAAGAGTAGAGGAAGAAGTCATGCAAGAGGAAAAGTACAATAGAGTGGTAGAGGAAGATTCTAGTCTTCAAGAGAAGAAGGTGGGAGCTTAAGTAGTAAGTCATCAAGATGAGTTGATTCTAGAGGAAAAACATCTTTCTCAAGTCGGAGAGGCAAGGTAGAGATTACCAACCTAGATGTTACATATATGGGAAGTTGGAACATATGTCATGGGAATGTCCATATAATACTCTAACAAGTTAGAGAAGTGCACATGTGGCATATACATAAAGAAAAGTGTGAATTATGTGGCAACTGAAGAAACCCATGAAGCAAGAGAGTCATTATTGATGAATAGACTTTAATAAAATCAAAGAAGGATGTCAAGGAGCCAACAATGAGGAAAATATTGTTTAGAACTGTAGTAACTCAAAGGGTGAGTGTTTCAAAGTTGTGATTGATAGTGGTAGTACAAATAATTTGGTTTTTATTTAAATGGTAGAAAAATAGGCTTAAAAAGAACAACACACCATACTCCTTATAATGTGTCATGGTTGCAAAGAGGACATCAAATTTTGGTGAATGAGAATTGCAAGGTGGAGTTTCAGATTTCTAGCTATAAGGATGAGGTATTATGTGATATAAAGCCTATGGATGTTTTCCATATTTTTCTTGGAATACCATGGAAGTATGATACAAATGCTATTCATGATGGTATAAGGAACACCTATACAATAGAGAAGAAAGGTAAGAGACACACATTGTTACCTTTGCAAGATAAAGGAGCGAATGAAGAAGCTGGTCTTGGTGTGTTGTTGATGAGTGGAAAGGAGTTGCATCAAGAAGTAAAGAAGGAAGAGGTAAATTTTCTTTAGTTAGAAAGCCCATAGTAATTCTTACTAGCACAAGCTTAGATTATTGTCCTGAAGAAGATAAAGTTATGTTGGAAGAATTTGTTGATATCATTGTTGATGAATTACCAAGTAGTTTACCTCCTATTAGAAGTATTTGTCATCATATAGACGTAATCCCAAGGTCAAGTCTTCCAAATAAAGAAACGTACAAAATGACTCCATAAGAGAATGAAGAAGTGAAGCGACATGCAAGAGTTGTTGGATAAGGATCTCATCAAGGAGAGTTTGAGTCCATGTGCAATTCCAATAGTGCTCAACCTAAAGAAATATGGAAAATGGAGAATGTGCACTTATTCTAGAGTCATCAATAAAATTACAATCAAGTGTATATTTTTACTTCCACACATTGATGATTTAATTGAATGTTTAAGTGGTGCTAAGAGTTTTTCTAAGATCAATATGTAGAGCGATGTTGACAGTGTTGAACCTGCCAACATTCAAGGGATCTCCTTGGTATGAAGTCCCAACTAGACCTTACATTGTTTGATGTAGGAGTCCCATCCGTTATGATGGCCCGATTGCCATTATCTTAGTTATTTATTTAGCTCTTGTTGTTCAACACATGAAATTGTTATGTTTGTAACTTAAATAAAATGAGGTGAGTATGTCTAGTGAGTGCGTAATGTAACATTATATCCATGATTTCTTACTGTAAGGGAGAGGATAAAAGTGAGCCTCTAGATGAGAGGTATTAATACCACCAAGGGATAGACACATGCGAAAGCAACAAGGGCATGTCTAGCATCCAACGGAATAGTCCACAACAGATGCGACAGTCATTAAAACTGAAGTGAAAGGGAAAACACGTACGCCATCCAACGGAGTAGTCCACATGGGGGTGACAATTTCTATAACCAAGGAAAAAAAGAGCAGACTACCTAATTTCATGCAGAGTAGTCCACATGAACGAGACAATAGTTATAAACAATAAAACACATCTTCAACAATGTAAGTACTAAAATAACCGAAGTAGCTTAACTATCTTAGTACAGGTTAAGAAAACATGCATTAAAAACATTTAAAGAATAGTCTTACAAATGGATACAAAACATGCGTGAAAACGTGATGGCCTGAGGCAGGCTTCTGAATTAAGAAAAAGTTACAAGACACATATATACACCACACATCACTAGTCCCAGTGGTGGGACAATGGAGCCACTCCTCACTCCTCAAAGAACATACTACATATTCTCAAGGCTATGTGGGAGGAGCCAAGGTGAAAATTCCTTTACTCATAAAATGAGGGAGTATATATAGAAAAGGGTGATGCTTGAACCCTGTGACTCTTGGAATTCCCTCATGAATGTTCAACTTACTATGACTTTTCAACTAAGGTGAATCTTCAACTTCATATGTATATCCATTGGACTTTCACTTTACATTACATTTGATTACAACAAGTATGGTCCATAGTAGTGATGTAGTTGAGACAACTCATGACACAACTCGACATGACACTATTGACATGTATTAATTGACTGTGGTGTCCATGTTAAGATGCTATGTTGCTGAGTGATATATGTTCTCTCGGTGTGTTGCATCTTCATATCCACATGGAAAAGTATTGCGAGGTCTTCGATGGTCTTGGTATTTGCTTTATGGTTCAATGCTTGTATCCCTTTCGCTTGTTTCTCGATGTGATTTGTACATTCGTTAAGCTATGAGCAAGTCTTCTAGCATGTGCTCCTTCTTCATCCTGTTTTTCATTGCGCAATGTTCCATCAACATACTTGTTCTTGCAATTCGCTCATGATGAGACGACATCAAATCCAAAAATCTCCTAGTCTAGCATGTTGAAAATAGCAACAAGAAATGCTAAAAATAGAATTGTTAAAAATAGCATTGTTATAAATAGCAGTTTAGCCAATGTTGATCTTAGCAACAATGGATGGAAAAATGGAAGTGCTAAAAATAGCATTCTATAAATAGAATTTCGGGATACCTTCCTATTTTAGTCAGTCCCTAAACTAAAATAGTGAGGTAAAATTCGAATTTAATCTTAGCAGCTGTTTGTAAAATAATTAATTAATTCATCTTGAGTTAATTAGTTAAGGAAAATCAAACATGAAGTCTATGTGGGGACATGCAACAGTTTCTCCATTAATTGAGGAATTTATCCATCAGTTAAAGAGATAGGATGAGTTGTAATTAGTTGGCTCAGTTAACTGAGTCAAGTCTAGTTAGATTAATTCAAACAGTTTGTTCAATTAATGTAAGTTCAGATAGTTAATGCTTCCATGCATGTAACTACTACACTTCAGCTAAGTGAGTATTCTCTCATAAATAACTCATTCATGTCAGTTCAGACAGAGACCAGTTGAGATCAGATGGAGCGGCAGTGTACCATCAGTTGCTAGAATATTCCATTGTGAATATTCCTTACATGCAGAAGGAATTCTTTCCTTGGGGATTTCACGGTTACTTCTTTAGGTTTAGTGAGTGTGATGAGGCCAATTCACACATTTGATATCATTGGATCCCAAGGAAAATTTTGCAAGGAAATAGGATCCTTGGAGGGCTTGAGGAGGACATATACAATGTCTATTCAGTTTGTGAGTTGTATTGTTTGATTGCAAAGAAAGTAGGATAGCTTGAGAGCTGATTCTTTTTGTAACTTGAACAAGATTTCCACCTGTATAATAATACAGAGATTGGGTTTTAGGTTGAGGCTTTCCCCATGTTCTTTCTCCTATGTTATGTGTGATTGATTTCTCATTCTCAGTTATATGTGTTCTCTTGATCTTGCTCAATTCGATTAAGCTTCTGCAAAGTGTTGTAGAAGGAGATCTTGTATTGTGTTTTAGTATATTGGATAATCTATTGATCTGCAGTGGGAATTTGTAAATAGCATGATGCATTGTTTTTGGTTTCGGGTCCAGGTCACCAAGAGGGAGGACAAGCCACTGAAACCGTGTAGATCACAACTCAGGTCAGGATGAGGGGCTCTAGACAATAATGACACCTACAAGGTGGAACTCAACTGGGCAGAACTACATAATTCCTGGGAGGAACACAACACAGGGTATCATGGGGAACTGTTGGATAGTTCTGCATAATTTTCAGGATGAGGACTAAATGGGTCACTCGAGGTCTAGCTAGGAATTTGTGCAATTTCTCAGAGGGAGATAGAGCAGGGAAATAGAGGGCACTGGCAGGGAATTCTGCACAATTTTCCAAAGAAAGGCATGATCGGGATGTGGGGATATTTTGGTCATAATTGTGCATTTCTTGATTGTAATAATTCAAAAGAAAAGAACCTTACAACCTTTGCCTTGACGTTGTACAAGCTCCTTCCAGGGTCCAACAAGAAGTCTCCTCTACTTTGACAAGCTTCACTCACTCCCTAATGGGGCCCAAAAGGTATGTGATCTCTCCTCTTAAGCTCAAATAGGAAGTCTTGATTTCACTAGCATTTACCCTCAAAAGTTCAGCTTCTAACCTCTCTGGCCACTGACCCAATGCCTCAATTTATAGTGCAATGGAGATCAGTTACCAGCTCCTCCTTCAAAGGGATAGACTCCTTCTTCAAAGGGATAGCTCCTCTCAACAAGGGATTAGTTCCTCCTATTATGGGATGCATGAACCACTTGGAGCGAACAATCCACGTAACAAATCCTTCTAGAAAACTCTAGAATCAACCCAAGATGAGTTTTTTAAGATAAAAATTGCGCCTTTTGACTTTTACATGGGTACGCACCCTTCTCTTTACATACAGAGCATATAAGTACGCATACATCTTGAACAAAAGGTGCGGGCCCGCAGGCAAAAGTAAGAGAAAGTGCGGAACCAGAGTTACATTGATTTTTTGATATCTTTCTCTCATTTTTCAAGCTTGTTTTGAAGAGCTGAGGTTTAAGACTTGCTTAGGAAGCTGGTATAGGTGATGATAGCCCTACACCGACTGAAAATAATCAAGGTGATGATATTTTTGTGTATCACTTAGCAAAATTTGTACCTCTGTTTCTTTATCAATACAAACTGAGATAGGCTAGTAAGGTTGTCATATGGGTCGATGGGTGAGTCTTTCCAAACAATATCCATCGATTCATTATCGAGGATAGTAGAAACTGTAGCATCCAACTTCCTCTTCTTTCTATGCCTTTTGATGACATCTTTGTGGTTTGTGCTATAGAACACATCTAAAGGAAGAATCTCCTCGATTCTAAAAACAATTTCAGAGGTAGGAGTGGCAGGAATGTGTTTTACCTCTTGATTACTTACAGTTTTCTCTACTGTAATTTCTTGAGTTGCTTTGTGTTGTGGAGTCTGTGGCTCAGGTGCTTGTTCCTCTGTATGGAGCTTTTTATTAGAATTCTCCCATTCTTTCTCTAAGTCAATCACCAAGGGTTTTGTTGACTGGGTGGAGGTGGAGAGAATTTCAGCCTGTTTTTTAGCTGAGGTTTGCTCAACTATATTTTCTGTATATTCAGCTGTATCTTTTTATGACTCCTTACTTTTTCTTCCCCTATTGTATGACTGTTGCTCTGATTTCTCTAACTCCCTAGTAGACTTCTCTTGCAACTCTGCTTCGGAACCATCTTTAGAATTTTCTCTAGGGCTCTCTTCTAGGCTTATGCTGGGAGTTGGCTCCCTTATTGGCTCAATCAGTAATTGGTCCAATGGGACCTTTAACAATCTCCTTTCTCTGTATTCATGAAAGGATTCAAGCTCTTCTGGGTCAAACATTAGTGATGCCATGTGCTTCACCTCTGTGAATGTCTCTTTCTGTAGGAAGATGTTAGCACTTGAAATTTCACCTAGGCTGAGATAGACAAATCTCAAGGCTACATCAAACCATTCAGCCTCGTAGCTAGCCCTACGAGGCAGGAGAAGGCTCTCTTCGGTCAAACTCGGTGGATTTTTCAATAGGATGAGTTGACCAATTAGAAACACTGATATTAGGCTAGTAAACTGATAAGGAGGGTTGATTTAAAGTTTTTGGGGTTTTTGGTGGCAATTGGAGGGAGTGCAATTCAGGGTGCGGGGATTGAGCTCAGGTTTTGCAGGTGGGTCTTTGGGGCAAGGTAGGAGTTTGTGCTGATGACTTTAGCTGAGATGGATGATCAAGGAAGAAATAAAGATAAAGCTAAAGAAGGGCAACAGTGACTTTGAATCCTCTCTAGACAGTGGAAAACATAAGGCCATTAAACAAATTTGAACTGGACATTGGCAAGCATGAATTCAAGACTTTATCACTCTTCATTTGTTAATAAGCGCAGTAAAAAAGAGATGGAACACATAAACATCACTTACAATTCAATAGAGACACACACCATCAAACCCAAAGTCCACAAGAATCCCAAATGATGTCCGCAAACCTGGTCTTCCTTTTCCTCAAATTGCAGAGATACAAATAAAATATACAATAGAGCTTCTCCCTCAAGAGTCCAACAATGAAAATGAGTAAGAGAAGGCATAATATAGAAGATCTAACTCCTTTCCCCACCTCTAGGGGTCGAGCTCAGCTTCCTAGGAGCTGTTGCAACTAATTCTAAATTAATCACTAGATAATAGGCAGTCAAAACAACTTGCCTCTAAAACTTAGAAAACCTATCCATGCATTAAATATTTACCATTTACATTAAGGAAACTTCTAGAAGTGTTCAAAGAGAGTAACAGTATCTAGGTGCCATGAAAATTACACAAAAATCCATCTTTTACATGCCTCAAAAGTCAACCAAAGTAAAAACAGTGTTTTGCTGGCCGAACTGGTCAAAACAGTGAAATTTCCCTGAGTGGTCGTGCCCCTCACTTTGACTGGTCGCGCGCATTGACATCTCTGTTTGAGGGCCTTCCCGGTGTCCAAATCAGGTGCAAGATAGCTCATTGGAAATATCTGTGAGTCTACTTTCCAACCCCACTGGAATTTCTGAATTTGGAGTTGATTTGACCCCTCAAAAGTCATTTCTCCCAAGGCAGCTTTCTGCAACTCAAAAAAAGGGGCAGAAAGTCAAAATTTGCATGTATTTTGAGCTTTTGGGAGCCCAAATCTTCATAAAATCTGAAACCCATCCATAGGCAAGTGTATTTTTGCATGAAAATTCCAAAAATGTAGAGTTTTTCCCGTTCTGAGCTGTCCCCATGACTGGTCGCGCACGGGGTGAGACCACTCAAATGGCCAAAACCTGTAAAATTCTCAAAAATGCCAAAAATGCCTCAAAACTCTCAAAATTTCTTGGGTTTGCTGCTAGGAGGAAGATAATGAGTATCATGGTGAGTGAGAGAGGCCTCAGCCAAGATACGGAGCGAGTTGGTCTTCTTCTTCCCTTTGGGAGCCTCGGTCAACCTCCTTTGAAGAATCTTTATCCTTGCCTTACAAACATGCATCCTTGCCCAATAATGATTCTTCATGTTCTTTAGCAGCTTCTTTTCTTGGTTGGCCTTTGCCAACAACCTCTCTAAGTGTGTATTCACTCGGATAAGCATGGATTCCCTCTCCTTGGGCAGCAAGTCACCGGGCCTCCTACGGTTGATGACTCGATCACTTCGAATCCTCCATAGCTCATCCAACTCTTTTTCCTCCTCAAGCTGTTTGTTTCGCTGCTCTAAATATTTGATTATCCATTTTGCCATCAATAATTTTGTTTGCAGCGAATGAATCTCGGTGCTTTGCTCTCGGATGATATCCTTGAGCTCTGTGCTGGGAGAACCGACGTCAAGATCAATAACCGGATCACCTGACAATCTCTCCTCAATCATGGGCTGCTTGCCCCTCTCTGCTACCTGTGCTGCTGTTGGAAACGAGGCCCCTTCCACCTGGTGTGGAGATAACACTCGCTAACCTGATGATGATGACGAGACCCCTTCCACCTGCTGTGGAGAAAGTACTCGTCGAGTTGCTGCAAACAAGGTCCTATGACCCCTCTGATATGTAAGCTGCGGTGGGGAAACAACATGTCTCGGAACAATAATGTTGAGCATGTGTGATGGACCTCCCTCCTCATGAATGGCCTCTGGCTCTGGTTGTGGCTGTGGTGGCACTATAAAGAACTCATGAGAAATGAAGTCTGCCCATGGAATGCCCTGCTGACTCAACTGATGAGAAACAATGAGCTGGATGAGACCATGATGGAACAAACTCCTATGCTGCTGAGCTGGGGACTGCCTCTGAAACACAGACACCATCCTATGAATGTCCTGGAAGAAGAAAATCGGGATGTTCATCATCCTCACTCGGGTAAAGTGCATCAACAAGCGAATGTGACAAGAGAAGACCTGTGAAAATCTTCCCTCGCATGTGAAGTAATGCATGATAAGCCGCATGATTGGAGCATACTCCCCCCGGAGGAATCTGAAGGGAAAGACCCCCGACAAGTGGCTCATGAATGTTGGCCTGACATATGGCTCAAAATAAACATAATCCAGCATTTTGCGCTTGGGCCACACCTCACCCACATTTGGTATCCCGATAGCCTCTGAAATCACCTCCGGAGATAGTACAAAATTCACCCCTGCAAGAGTGACCTGCCCATCATGAAGGTGAAAAACAAATAAGCGGGCCAACTCCCTGTGGTACTGAATCTGAGCAAGCCTCTCACAAAACTGAAAACGTGACATATAACGGAAACCATTCACTGCCATAGGACAGGCCTGCAATTCTGCCAAAGAGGTGGGTTCCTCTCTCCTATGATGACCACCTTTGCCACCCTTACGAGGCCTCTGCTGTACCTCGATTTTTGTGGAAGAAGACCGGTCATCACCTTGCTCATAGGTTTCAGTGGTTGACATGGTGCTTTTGAGCAAAGTGAAGCAAATAGATAGAGTAAACTGCTGCCCTTGCCTACAAAAATGCTGAGAAGTATGCTCGATCAATTGAGCAAGCAAGAGGGCGATTTAGTCGATTTGGAGCGGTTCTGTAGAAGACAGCTTGAGTGGTCACGCCCCTGCTCTGAGTGGTCACGCCCCGCTTGAGTGGTCGCGCCTTTAGAAAAATGCACTGCAGAGGGGTCGCTGAGTGGTCGCACCGTGCCCAACTAGTCGCGCACTGAGCCTGAGTGGTCGCGCCCCTGAAAATGACTCCAACTCTCTGCAAATCGCCTCTTTTGACCTCTCACTCGTTTTGCAAGCTCTCAAATGCATAATGAGGTTGTTTAGAGGGAAATT
>APFE030762058.1:1025-12221 GCA_000404065.3 Pinus taeda | reverse complement strand
GGTAGGCTCTCATCAATGGACTTTACTTTGCAATTAGGAACCTACGTGTTAGCGTTGTTTGATTGTTGTTAGACCCCATTTAGGCTAGTGGGATCGCCTCTGTCCGCAAAGGGGATTTACCTATACAACAATTTGGCGACTCCGCTATGTTTTTATGATTTTTTGTTAGTACATGCTTGTCCTAATAACGCTTTATATGCATATGCAGATGTCAGCTTAGAGCATCTAGCTGGCATGTCTCCCATTGCAAGGAGACATCTAGTAGCAACAATTGCAGGAGTAGATCCTCAGGAGGAGGGTGGTGACAGAGGGGAGCTTATTCAGAACCTCAAGGCTATCACTCGAGGGATTCGAGATTACGCTCGGCTAGCAGATGTCCCGCTAGCGTACCAGAGGCACACAATGGGGGTGCCAACCCGCATACACCGACTCATGAAGCACTTCGTGCGGGCGGTGACGTGCTACCATGAGCACCACCGAGACTAGATATCTAGGCTTTTCCTTTCATGCATATTTTTTGAGAGACATGTTGTCTCCGGATGTATTCAGACAAACATGTATTATTTTTTGGTGATGCACATGGTGCAACATTTTGGACACACACACACACACACACATATATATATATATATATACATATGTTTTATGGTTTATTGTACTTTATGCTTCTTGTGTTGTGTTGAATTACATGTTATGCAAATGCTTGTCCAACACATAATTAGCTACTGCATCGGCTAACGTATTAAGTAGTCTTGGACTATGTTGATAAGTAATGAAATCAAAATCCCTTTCTAATAACTTAACATGTAAATACAACCTTAAAATCCGATGATCTCTCACGGAATAACGCTCGTTGAGTTAGTGGACGACAAGATGAGAGTCCAAATTCACAACCAATGTTCGAATGCCGAGGTTAATTGCCTCAGCCAATAATTCAATCACAGTACTATATTCAACAACATTGTTCGTTGTACAACCTAGACAAACCCCTTGAATGTATACTAACTCACCATGAAGATCGTAGAACACCCATGCCGCAGATGACAAGTTGCGTGTACTGCAGGAGGCACCATTAGTAAAACCAACGTAAGGCGATCTAGACATCTGTCCAAGAAGCAAAAAGACACAATAAGCGGCAATCACGGTGACACACCAAGACAAAAATATAAAAACATGCACACACAACACACTTGCTCAAAGCACACGTATATACAAAAAGAGAGTGCTTGAACTCATGCATAGTATTTTTTCAGATAAAGCCCATTTTGTAGCTTATCCATGAGATTGCCTTCATAATCAATAAGCTCGTAGGCTCCTTTTTGCAAAACTCTTTTCACAATGTAGGGCTCGTGCCACATAGGCTCGAATTTTCGTGCCCCTAGCTTATCGTTAGCTTGATCATAGAGCAGTACTAAGTCTCCCTCCATGAAAGTTAGGGGGTTAACAATATTATCGAAGTGAGTTTTCATTCGCTTCTTCTAAGCTTCAATAGCTAAGGAGGCTAGGCGACGAGCGCTCTAAGTAAAGAAGACGCTCTTCTACTGGAGTAGTATCATGGAGCAATTCGACGACTGACTTTAATGAAGGAATCTCACACTGAATAGGAAGGGTAACCTCGAGTCCATAAACTAACTCAAAGGGAGTGAAACCGGTGGTGTCCTTCATGGAGGTACGGCAGGCCCAAAAAACAGAGAACAACATCAGATGCCAATTGGACTTATGCATGCCAAGAGTTCTTTGAAGCATAGTGACCAAAACCCTTGTTAATAACATGGTTAAACAAAAACTACGCCGGGGTGTGAACGTCTTGAGACAATGTAGGCATCGCCTCCACCCATTTCGTAAAATAATCAACATCAACTATGATGTATCTATGCCCCAAAAATATAAAAGAAAGGAAAAAAAAAGAAATTCGATGGTCAAAAGCTTTGAAATCCCTTGTGTAACCGTTGACGGGGCCTACTTCCATTAAAGCCCACGTGGACTACCCTAAACCCCACTGGAGGAGGAGGTATCGTGTGGACAAAGAGTTGTGCCAATTAACTAGCAGTTAATCCACGGCCCAACAAATTACGGAGACGTTTAAATGGGGAGTGACGCTATAAATATTGATAAAAACTCTATCTGCTGGAAAGGTGCTCGTTCCTCATTAGTATTCGGAGTTCGTCATTAGTTCTTCTCTCCGGCTGCTGGAAATATTGATAAAAACTCTCTCGGCTGGGAAGGTGCTCGTTAGTCATTAGTATTTGGAGTCGAATAATTTGAAGAGGTAGTATTCTCTCCGGCTGCTGGGAAAATTTGCGAAGGATCGAGGTTATTGACCACTGATCGCTGTTGCCCTCAATCTGCTGCGCTTCCGGGCTTGTTCTCCTCAAAATTCTGTACGTTTCTTGCATTAATTCTTCACTATCGAAGAGTCTACCTAGTTCTTCACTCTGCATAGCTGCGGCTTTACGCCATTATATATGATGCGTAAATTCCAGGTGCGGAAGAAATTATAAATGATTTATGGTTTTTCTTTTGGCGTTCACAGCTGCCTTTCGTCCAATAGTAAATATTTTGGAACATGGAAAGACGACGGGAGGAGGGATTTATGGGGGCGCATGGAAGACAGAGAGGAGAAACGTGAGTTATTTTATCTTCTCCATCGCTTTTATTTTGCAATGGCTTTGTTTTTGTCTGAACGGAATCTCATGCTAAGGACCGATTTTGTGTTTTCTTTACCCTGAACCATGCGATCCAGTACATAAATCTTTCTCTCCAGGAAGATTAGATGAACCATTAGCTAGTTCTGAATAACTCTACTCGCAACTAGTTCTGAATAACTCTATTCAATTTAGTATACCGTGAATATGATTTTCTACACCCTATCCCAATTTTAGGGGTCGGGTGTTTTAATTTTAGCAACAGTACGATGGGCATCCAACAGTACGATGGCAAGATATTCCTTTTAGTTTTTGTTTTCCCAGTGGGAATAGGGGGAATACTGTGGATGTGAAGTTAAACCGGATTGAAGCATATTTAATAAAAATGTGGGATTTCTGTGCTTGTAAGGGGATGCATTTCTTAACCATCCATTGCATTCATTTTATGTTCGGTGATTTAAGCTAAATATTTTTAGGTTCTTATGCATTCTGCTTCCTAATTTTGAATTTTTGCGAGTGATATTTGCTGACATTCTTCTTGTCCCTCGAACTTAAGAATTACAGCGATGCCGCAGTGGTTCTTTTATAGTTTTCATAATTCACTTATTGTTATTTAGAGATCTCTTGGATTTATAACCTTTTTCTTCTTAATTTTTTTTAAAGATATCCTGGAGTAACCATTCCATATGGTATATTCCTGTTCATAGGGAGTTCCTAAAGCTTTTGGAGTTACTGGTGTCAAAGGGACAGATTCCCAGTATTTTATCGAATATAACATTTAAATAAGGGCGGTTTGTCTATCTGTTGGTGGTTTCTAAGAGTCTTTCTAGCCAGTTCTGTTCCTTCTTAGTGTATTTGTTTGCAATTTTATACAAAAGCCATGATGAGTAACCTGCTTATTTTTGTTTCTTGTGGAATAATCTAACACAGCTCGGGACTGGATCACCATTCTGAAGGATCACAGAGGCTATCAATAAATGATGCTCTGGCATATCTCAAGGAAGTAAAAGAGATATTCAAGGACAATAGAGAGAAATATGAGGAGTTCCTTGAGATCATGAAAGCTTTCAAGGACGGAAGGTCTGTACTTTGTTTTGTAAATATTGACATTATCAATCAATAAAACAAGTTAGGTTTAATTTTCCTTTTTTCTCCATTAATTACACATATTAATATTTCACAATTCTACAGAATTGATCCAGTTGGTGTTATAGCTCGAATAAGATGTTTATTTAAAGACCATCATTCCCTTATTTTGGGTTTTAATAACTTTCTGCCCGAAGGTTATGAAATTACATTTGCTTCAGAAGAACAGCCAATTGACCTTAACCAAGCAATCAATTATGTTGGTAAGATCAAGGTAATGCAGATGAGCAATTATGCTAATAAGACAAATATAATGCAGATGATGTATTAGATGATGATGCATTAGTTCTTTGATATTGGAAAGCTATGTTCTATTTACAACCTAATTTATTATAACCAGATTTTGTTTCGAAAATGATGAACTGGTATGAGAGTCGTCGTCAGAACATTCATATTTCGAAAATTCAAAACTAGGAACGGTTTTACTTAAATTTTTAGTTTATTGTTTTCAGAAAAGGTTTGAAAATGATACACAAGGATACAACAACTTTTTGGATATATTAAGAATGTATAGGAATGGGAACAAATCCGTGCATGAAGTCCAAAAAGAGGTACTTTCAATTGTGTTTAAAAAACATTTGTTTTTAAAAAATGGGAATATAAGTGTTATTTTTTTCAAATTCTCTTAAGCTAGGCTATTTATGAACTGATTTAATTTTATTTGTTGTTTGTATGTAGGTGGAAAAACTGTTTCTTGATCATCAAGATTTACCAGAGGAATTGAAGTATTATCTTGAATTAATATTCAAGGCATAGAGCTATATTGACTTATTAATTAGGAGGTTAAGAAAGGAATTGTCTAATGACTATATCATTTGAATAACATTGATTTTTCCTTTTTCATGTTTTTGTAGTATAGTTTTGAACTTAGTCACATTGATTTTTTCAGCTTTGGTCATATATGAACTCTAATATGGCCCTACAACATATGGGTTGGGCACATATTGAGAATTGGTATTCTAATTCTATAAATGTGGCATATTGATTGTAAAGCTATTGTTCCATATTTGTGATGGTTTTAGTTTTAGGAACACCATTGGGTGTTTCAATGTACTTTGATGTAATGAGTTTTTGTTAAACTAAATTCGTCCATGAAATCTTAGAAATTAGTTGACTTATCATATTTTATTTATTCTAGGGCACTATGCATTAGTGTTTTTTTTTTTAATTTTTATTGAATCAAGGGGTTTAATAAATGTTTTCCTTTTCATTGGGGCATTTGGAAATTGTATCTATAATGTGACACTTTCCTTTCTGTACAAATTCTAGTATGATGGTGTCCATGTATTTTTGCAACACCTATTAAGGTGATCTTTGTTACAAGTTATAAATATTTTAAAGAAATTTTCAATCTATGATTTTTTGTTTATTCCATATATCATTGCATTTTCTATCTATAGAAGACCATGTTCATGTTTTCACCCACTATTTTGAAACTAATTTTTTTTTTCTGTAAGCTACCATAGTACCTTCCTTTTCTATTTATAAAACAAGTTGTTCCATGTACAACAGTTTGGTGGCCTCAACTTGCCCATATGGTAAACCAAGTCTATTGGCCACCTGAGTCTGTTATATGCCATCCAAAAACAAAATTTAATCAGTATTTCAATCCAAGCTAAATAAACTGCACATCTAGGAACACTAATCATGTTTGGAACTAACATAAAACACTTGAAAAGGAAATGCTAGCCCCAAAATGATCAAACTAGAAAGTACAAAAAACTATTCCTTTATCATTGTTAGATTCCACATTGGTGTTGCCAGAGTCTCCTGCATCTACTGAGGAGTATCAAACTACTTGCATAATCATGATAATTTGTAGGTTTTTCATGTACTTTTTTATACTGAGCATACCTTGGGCTATTTCTGCCATTTCCCAGCCACCAGATCCATGGCTCTGGTAGGTAATTGCTTCAAAACCCAGTGCCAGATGCATCTGGCAGGTAATTGCTTCAAAACCCAGATGCACGGCTTGCCTATATAGCCTCATCCTTGCCTCTGGTGTGCTATGGGTTGGGGACAATATCCCCCCATTCCTCTAGCTCTAGCTCAAAATCCTCTTCCATGATGCTATCTTCCATCTCCTATATTAGCTATATTAGATGAAGAATGTGTAGGTTAGTCCCTTCTCTATATGCACAAGCTACCTCCTGGATAGTCATCCTAAAGGATTTCCTACCTCTTCTCCAACTTGCTGGTGGAGAAGTAGTAGGATGGCTTATACTTGTTGGCTCTGACTCACTCCGCCTACCTCTACCTAGGCCAACCATCTTTTCCTTTGTGCCTCCTCCATATAATTATGAACAACAAACATTAGCTTTCTAAGAGATGCAATCTTCCCATAATCAAACATGTGCTTGTAGCTTAGCATTCCTTCCCCACTCTAGTCTCCCCCTTCACTTTGTAGAATCCATGGTCTCTCCCACCAGACTAAGATAGGTGCTCAAGCACTCTGTCATCCTTGGAATGTATTGCATTCTTAGTTTTTTGGGGCTGACCCTTTTCCCTTCTAATACATTCCCCTAGCATGCTTATGCTCTGTTACTCTCCCTGCCTCACAATGCAATCCTCAGACCAGCTAAGACACAACCAGTCCCTAGAAATTCCCAACTTTCCCTCCTCCTCCAACATACTATGCATGACAGAGTGAATTACATACCAAGTGAGACAAGGCCCCTCCCAGGCAATTCCCATCTTTCCCCCCTCCTACATACTATGCATGATAGAGTGAATTCCAGGAGGTGAGCCACATCCCGAGCACTACTCTGTTCTCCTCCTCCTCCCTTCACTGCACAGTGGGCTCTCTTCCTACCCTTGCCACCCTCATGTTCCCCTTTCCATCTACAGTACCTCCCATCCCACTACAGCCACCACTTCTTCCCACCTCTCCCCTCACTCTACTGGCACTTCGCTGCCTCAAAACTCCTCCACTCAGGCATGTAGGACACCGTGAGGTCTGTTTGATCTGTATTGAGGGAAATAGGTGTCTGTCTTAGCCGTCCTCTCCCCTAAGGTCCTCCTGTTCTTAATCTCCCCTTTCATCACCAGGGGCCCACTATTTTGAAACTATGTTACAAAGTAGTAATCCAATATTTTTCCAAGGAACATATGATCTAGACAAAATCAATTGTTTTTTGGCATTTATCTTATGTCTAGAATAACTTGTACAAGTTGTCTTTTCTTACAAGATAATCAATATAGTATTCTTCTTTTGTTTCAATATGCTTCTTTTTTCTTTTGTTGTCATATATTTCATCTATTGTTCCAATGTGATTTCTTTTTCTTTTTTTGCTATGTATTTGAGTTAGTGTGTGGAACTTAACAAATAAAATTGGAGGGCACAATTGAGGCATCATTTCAAATACAAGTTTTTTCATTTTTTGGAGGTAGTGAGGAGAAATCCTTATGTGCTTGAAATCTATGTATCAAATGTGACTTTTTATTAATTTTTATAAATTGGGCTTGTACTTAACATAATTTTATAATAACATTATTTCTTGTATTTTTTCCTTTTAGATTCACATAGAAATGCATAAAATGCTTTTTTCAACAATCATCCACATTGTTTTGAAGAACAAATTTTTGAGGTGATATGAAAAGTTACCATTGTAATGCATTAATTCCCATTGGGCTATTTCTTGGTAGCTAAATATTTGTACAATTCCATGGCCACCTCTATCTCCAAAGGATATTGTTGGCAAAATCATCTCTACATATTTGTCTTTGAAAATCCCCAGTGGTCATTGTCCTTCATTTTTTTTCTATTTCAATTATCTTGTCTTGTAAATCATGAATATGTTGTGAGCCTATGAAACCATGTGCCTCTCTCTCATTTGGTCTTTTTCCTGTTGAATTGTGTTTTGTTTGACTTTTACAATCATTGTCTTCATCTTGGGATGTATTATCATTAATGTTCTATTCAAGAATTTGATTCCAATTTTTATTTAAGGAATGCTTTAAGATTTATATAAACTTGGAGAACATATGTCTTTCATCACACTCTCCATAAGAAATTTAAGTATTGGATATGCATTATTGTATTTCAATAGTATTTTTAATGCAATAGAAATTATCATTTCATAAAGGATGAATTGTGGAATGACAATTTGGATGTGCATACTTACATTGATTATTGAGGTGACTAAGCCCATTTGGGATCATTTGTAGCCCCATTTGTTTATTTGTGCAAACAAAATTCTTGTTATTTGGGAAATCAAGGAAACAAACAAGAACCCAAATGAGTGATCATAACATTCACAAGAAAAGGAAGCTCAGAAGCACTAAAGGATAAGGCATGGACAAAATGTCAAGTGTTCTACATTTCATTAATTTGGTCATCATGTCTTTGAATTTACCAATGCTCTCTTCAATTTATAAGAGTGTTGCTACAATTGGCAATGACCTATTATGTCTTCTTTCTTTAGGTTATGCAAAAACTTGGTAACTTTGCATTTTCAAGTTCTGTTTTGCATGATCTACATAACATCTTGTTGGGAAACGTTTTTCCTCTTATATACACTTGTACTTAAGTTTTTTCTAAGTCATTTCCAAAGATTATCCTATTATTTCCAAATTCCAACTTTTTATATAGTCTACATTTGACTCTAGTGATGCATTCAATTTGTTTTATGGAAGTTTGTATAGGTGTACTCTTGGATGAGTCACAATCTCTATTCCTTAATTTTTTCTATTCTTTTAAATACTTTTGTACTATTTATATGTAGAATTTGTTTGGATTTGTGAAAGTTCATCCTATTTTTGTAGCTTTGGTGTTTTTCTACTATGTTATAAGGTAGATTGTATTGATCAATACTTTGATTTGTCAATAATGGTTCATAATGAATGTCTAATGTACTTGTTTGGAATGATACAATGTTATATTATTGATTAGAATTTGTATTTGATGAGTATTTATTGACAACACTTTTAGTGATAGATGACCATATTTGTATTTTTACATTGGATATGATTGATGTGGGGTACTGATTTTCAAGATATTTGGAAAGAGGTGACAACCAATAATTAGAGACCAAGTTGGATCCACCTAATTGTTTGTACAATAAATTTCAAAATGTCCATTAAGAGGATTTGTGTCATGAAACAAAATGTAGAATGGACTTATATTTACATGGTTATTCAAAACAAAATGCCTTGTTTCCATTGTTAATGAACAAACTCCAATTGTTATGTTCAACCACTTGCATAGCTGTTTAATAAGCTCATCAAAACTTAATATTTACAATAAAGCAATATTTTTAATAATGAAGATTTACCATGGATATTATTAACTTCTAAGTAGGATATTTTAAAATACCATGGCCCAATACCTAGAAGAGAAATATAGAGAGAGGGGGTGAGAGAGGGAGAGGAGGGAAGAAAATCATAATACCATGGGCTAATACCTTGATTTATCAATATCATGGACCAACTATGATTTTGATTATTATGTTATATGGAGGATTTTAATTATTTTATTACAATACAATGGGCCAATACCATTTCTTATCAATGCCACATGCCCAAAAAAGTAAATTATTTCAAAACCAAAACATTTACAAATAAGTTTTTATTTATTTAATTTTTTAATATTTTTTAATCAAATCTAAAATAAAAAAGGTTTTAGTTAATTTTGAGGTATATATAAACCCTCCATCCTCACTAGTATGAAAAATATTCCCCGATATATTAAATTAAGGATAGGCCCATTTTAAGGAAGGATCTCACTAGTATGAAAAATATTCCCATAGATATTAAATCAATGATAGGCCCATTTTAAAGAGGGATCCATGCAAACAGAGAAAAAAAGTGACTAACAATGATAGAGGAAAGATAAGGCATGATTATCTTACCTTTTTTATTATTGTATTTTCTTTGAAATGTTTGATCAAAAGATAGGCTTAATATTTTACAACCAATTGTATATTTTCATTTTAGAGACTCTCTTAAATATAATACAATGCTATCATATTTAAGAGAGAGAGAGAGATGGAGGGGGAATTGAGTATGGGAGAGAGACATAGATGTGGTAGAGAGAGGGGTAGATATGAAGGAAGAGAGAGATAGGAAGGGGGAGGGAGGAGGAGAGAGGGAACGAGAGAGAGATGTATTTTCATGAGCAAAGAGACCGAGGGAAGAATAAAGACATTGAGTGATAGAGGTGGAGAGAGAGAGGAGTCATAAGGGAGATGTTAAGATGGAATGAGGGAGAGAGGAGACGAGGAAAGGTAGAGAAAAGGATAGGATAGACATAGGGAGAGAAGGGGGAGAGAGATAGGGAGACATAGATATGGAGGGGGGAGAGAGGGGAGATCGAGAAGGGGAGACAAAGGGAGATAGTGACAGTTTGAGGGTGGAGAGAGAGTGTGTGTGTGATGGGGGAGAGAGAAACACGAAGGTGGGAGAGAAAGGGAGAGAAAGGAAGGAAAGTACAGGACTTGAGGGAGAGTAGAGAGATGGTGTTAGAAGGGAGAAAGAGGGAGTGGGAAGAAAAATGACATTGAGAGATAGAGGTGGAGAGAAAGGAGTGATAAGGGAGAGATGAAGATGGAAAGAGGGAGAGAGGAGACAAGGGAATGGAGAAAAAAGGAGAGGAGAGAGATAGGGAAGGAAGGGGAAGAAGGAGACATGGAGACATAGATATGGAGGGGGGAGTGAGGGGGAGAGAAAGAAGGAAAGGGAGATGGAAATGGTGACCAAGTTGGAGGGTGGAGAGAGCGAGAGTGTGATGAGGAGGAGAGATAGAGGGATGTGGGAGAGAGAGGAAGGAAGAGAGAGAGGAGAGAGAGAGGAGAGAGAGATGGGGCTGGAAGGGGAAGAAATACATAGAGAGGCAAAGTTTGATAGGAAGAGGTAGTGACATAGGAGAGATGGTGTGTGTGTGTGTGTGTGTGTGTGTGTGTGAGTGAGAGAGAGAGAGAGAGAGAGAGAGAGAGAGAGAGAGAGAAAGAGAGGGAGAGCAAAGGGGAAGAGTAAGGGAGAGGAGGAGAGGAGAGAGAGGAAGAGGAATGGAGAGAGATGGAGATAGATAGGTATATTGAGAGAGTGTATGTTTTCTGGATGAGAAGGAGAGACAAAGGGAGATAGACATATAGATAGAGGGGGGAGAGATGGAAGAAGACAAAGGAAATGGGGAAGAGGGATAGATAGGGAGATATAATGGGGAGAAAGAGCAAGATAGAGAGAGGGATAGTGAGACGGAGAGGAATAGGGAGGGAGAGGGGGAGAGAGAGAGTGGGAGAGGGAGAGTGAGGGAGAGAGAGAGAGAAATAGATAGATATAGATGGGGAGGGAATGTTTATGTTTATGGGCTACAACAAAGATATAGATGGAGGGGGAAAGAGGTAAGCACACAGAAAAAAATAAAGGCAGGGAGGAAGATACACACACACACACACACACACACACA
>APFE030762052.1:0-10549 GCA_000404065.3 Pinus taeda | reverse complement strand
ACACTTCATCAGTTTACGATACCCGGATTGATAATTTATGTAGAGCAATTTAAGACGTTAAATTGACTAGACATTTTGGCGCCGTTGTCGGGGAAGTTTAATTAGGAGACCTTATTTCTTACATCTAAAAAAAAAGAGTTAATAATTCTTGAGTATGCTCTCCTCTTGCACTTTGTGTGATCTGGAGGATCAAAAAATGAATTATTATGTAAAAAAAATAAAAAATAAAAAAAAAATGATGGAAAAAATGAAACTCAACTGCTTTGATAGGTTCAAATTGACCAAAATTGTCTGGTTATGCTTTATAGTTGTCTTCAAACCACTGTATCTTGATTTAATAAGGTTTTGCAACTCAGCTACAGAAACTGCCCTGATTCCGCAGCTAGCACCTGATTCCGTAGCTAGCACAGGATTCCGCAGCTGTTTCAAGGTAGAGGAAGTTACAAGCGTCCAATGAAGAAATCGACCACATGGGTATCTCCAGAATTGTCTCGACACAGATCCTATCCTAGTCATCCAGCTCAAATCGCTTATACCTCTGTAAGAATTCCCAGCTAAAACAAAAGATTCTTATGGAATTGCACACTTCTCCCTTAGGAGGGCACTCAGGATTTCTAAAAACTTGCCATAGGGTTAAGAAGGAATTTTTTTGGGATGGCCTTAAATTAGATATTCAAAAGGTTGTGGCGGAATGTTTGGTTTGCAAACAAAATAAAGTGGAAACAATTAAGACACCAGGTCTATTACAACCTTTATCCATTCCAAGCCAACGTTGGGAGGAGGTTTCAATGGATTTTATCACAGGTTTACCCAAGTCTGAGGGAAAGAGTGTCATCATGGTGGTAGTTGACAGACTTACCAAGTATCCACACTTTTGTGCATTATCACATCCATTTAAAGCTAGTACAGTTTCTACTGCATTTATGGAAACAATTCAAAAGCTACATGGAAACCCAAAGATTATTGTAAGTGACAGAGATCCCATTTTCACTGGAAATTTTTGGACAGAATTAGTTTCTTGTCTTGGTACTCAGTTAGCTCATAGCTCATCTTATCATCCTCAATCTGATGGGAAAACTGAGATAGTAAACAAATGTTTGGAAGGATATCTTCGTTGCTTTGTATCTGATAGACAGACACAATGGGTCAAATGGTGCCTCTGGCTGAATGGTGGTATAACACTTCCTTCCATATAGCAACAAAAAATGACCCCATTTATGGCACTTTATGGGTATCAACCACCATCCATCACATCATATTTAAGAGAAAATTCTAAGGTTCGGGCAGTGGAACATCACATCGAACATCAACAAGTCCTCAAACTCTTAAAGGATAACCTCGTTGGCACATAATAGAATGAAACAACATGCAAATAAACATCGCAGTGAAAGAAGTTTTGATGTAGGTGATTGGGTATTCCTACGGCTACACCATATAAGAAAATGTCCCTCAAGCAAGCTAAGAAGGATAATAAATTATCACCAAAGTATTATGGTCCGTACAAGGTGTTGCAAAAGATTGGTACTATGGCATACAAATTAGAGCTTCCTGCAGCTTCTCGATTGCACGCAGTTTTCCATGTTTCATGTTTAAAGAAGGTTATAGGCGATAAGCTCCCAGTTCAAACAATATTGCTAGAACACTTGACGAGGAAGGAAAAATTATATTGGAACGGGAAGCAGTCACAGAAACAAGAACTCGACAGCTACGAAATCGTTCAATTTCAGAGTATCTTATCAAGTGGAAGAACTTATCCGCTGAAGATTCCACATGGGAGGATGAGAATTTTATGCAGAAGTATCCAGAAATACTCAAGCGTTGAGGACAACACTTTTTTGAAGGCGAGGGGCATGTTGGGTCCTTATAATACTAGTGATTACCCCATTACTATTGTAGTTATAACCCTTATTAATATTGTTTGCCCCTATTGTCCCCATATTGTTATTACTGTGCCCCATAGAATCCCTTATTGTTATTTCTGTGGCTTTATATTATTATTGTTAGGTCGGCTGGGTTATATTGTGACTCCTTAGACTCCTATATATAGAAAGGAGGTTTTGTCATTTGTATCATCCAAGAATTGTTCATTTATGTAATGTAAAGGAGGTTGCCCCCTCGAAGAGGCTGAATTCTAAGTCGTTGATCTATCTTTTCTATCTTTTCTTGAGCTGGTTTCATAACACTTTCCTAAGCCTTTAGCTGAAGAAATTTTTTGTACACCATCAATATTTCATCTAAGGATAAAAAATCTAGATGGAAGCTTATTTATCTGTGATAGACGATCTATCTAGGGATCCTCACACTCAACAACTACAAAGTGCTCCCATTTATAATTATAGTGAACAGAAGAGTGGTGGTCCCTATGGATGCAATTAGATGAAGCAAATCAAAGTTGCATGGTATTAGAGAATCAAAAGACTGACGAACATTATTTATGGGTGTGAAACCATAGTGAAACAAAGAGTTGACGTATTTTCCATAGATTCTTCCGTTGATACATTATGTGGAGTGATTAATATTAAGGGACTTTGACCATTTAAAAGTCAGTATTGTGTAGAAGGAAGGTGTGCAGGAGAACTGTGTGGAGGGAGAGGGCATGTGGAGGTGTGGAAATTTGCAACAGAAATATTGTGTTTGATATTTCACACACCTATTCTTCGACAGAAATCATAAATCAAAAGGTCTAAGTTTATGAAGCTTTTGTAATGTAAGTTTTACAAGTAACGTGTTTGTAATTACATTGGCTAGGTGATCAACATGCATTTTTTTTGAAATGCATCTTGCTAACACATATTTGATTAATTATCGGGGGAAGTCGTTATGAATTATTTTTCCCAAAGTTGTCAAAATCATTTGTTCTAAGTACTATGTGTTTTTCTCATTAGCGTAAGAATCATGCACATACGCTGTTTTAAAAAATAGGGAAATATTTTATGATATTTGTGTTAGGTATGTCATGGTTCATTTATTTTTTGATTATGTATCTCATTCCTACATAATATTTTTATGTGAATCGTTGTGGATATGCATATGCTATTAATGTGTGTAGTTTCTATAATCTTGTCGCTTAGATCATAGTGAATTTAGAAATATTTGAAGCATGATTTTTAAGGCATCAATGGAGAAGGGTTTGTTTACTATAAAAAGAGATCGTGTAGATGCAATTCTAAGGCAACCAATCTATTTTGTTCAGGAAATTTTGCATATGTTGTAGGATATTGTCTATTCAACTCTATGTGAAATCTATTACATTTTAGATACACCTCAACAAAGTTACGTGAAAGAGCGATAGAACATTTCAAGAATTTTTTACATGAACGAAATGTTGAAGCGATATTATCTTATGAATGTGAATTGAATATAGATGCATTGATACAAATGCATGGTATAAGTAGCTTGGATGTATACTTGGAAAGGATATTAAAATCAAATTAAAATTATATGGCTACGGAAAAACAAGGAATTTGGGGGGACATATTTTGTATACATTGGTTATCTAATTGGATAAAAATTTATATAATACTTTGGTTAAAGACAACAATGAAAATCCATTTACATTTTAATTCAAATTTATGCAAATAAAGTTACAACATATTGTTCCATGATGAAAATCGAATTACCATACATTTCAAACCAATTGTATAAGAAAAAAAGATCCATAAGAATTGATCATGAACATATAATAAATATAAGAACATATGAAAAAATATAACATAGATGGATGCAGATAGAGGAGACGATGAGTAGACATATGTTTAGGAGATTTACTGGGTTCAAGAGTACTTAGGGTGAAAGTTGTTTTGAAACAATATGCTAATTGATGGAGAATGAATATGATGTTCCCCATTTATGATGCATAATTGCACACAATTTTCACAATGCAATCATGCATAATGATTCATTTTCATTAAAATGTATAGAAAAATACATTAACAAAGATGCAATTATCCAATTCCCTGGAATAATGGATTTGTAGGGGTATATTATACAATTAGAATTTCCATATGAAAAATGGAATATATATGATGACCTCTTTGTTTGTGATTGGATATGGTATATCTTGAATATAACTATATACATATGGTCTGCTGATACTCTCGTTGTTGTAGCTGAAATTCATGCATTCAAGAAAGACACAATGATATTCCATGTTATGCAATTTGGAACGAGTATATGTCATTTGCATTATGAACCTATGAAAGAGATAGTACAAGAGAAAAAAATTCACATCATACTGAAGTAGTTAACGAAGAGAAATATATAGAAGAATCCAATAAAAAACATAGTGAGGTAAGCGAGTGAGTTTGAAAACAACAACATAGATGAAAATGTTTAAGAACTTAACACAGAGCTTGTCAATGGAAACAATATATCGTGACTATAATTGCATAAACTTAAAAAACATATAAGAAACATGGATTTTTTCGAAATAAGTGTTCTTAAGAAACTATGCAAGCCATTAAATTCTAGCATTAAAAACATTACCATAGGTGAAGATACTATGGGACTTAATATAAAACATGTCAATCTAAACAAGAGACCATATTTCTCGTTGCATAAAATCAAAAAATAGATAAGAAATAATAATGTTATTGAAACAATTATGATTAGAAGATTATCAAAGTGATGAAAGTCAACACAAAATACCATATTTCCAAATAAACATAAATAATCATTACAAATGTTCGATTATCCATTTCAAACTGTGGCCTCAAAATAATATAATAAGAAAATGCAAGATGTTCCTATTTATGATTGTGCAATACAAAATCAAACTTGGGTTAAAATAGATGTCATAGAAAACCAATTCAACAATATGTCCAAAGTTAACTGTATATGTAAAAAATGCAAAAAAACATTAGATAATGGAAAAATTATCAATTTGTAATTCTAGAGCAAATTAGGTGTAACAGAAAATTTTCAATAGTGAAAGAACTTTATGAATTAGAGGAAAGAATAATATCATTAAGATTACCATTTTTGCAAATACAGAAACTTGGACAACGTTATAGAAAACCACAGTTGGCATTGACTAATGTGCTAATCAATGTACTTGCTAACACATCTTAAATTCAAATTGCACTTCCTTGTGACATAAATGAATCTAGCACAGTGGTTGTGGTAATTAAAAGATGTCTAGTCTTTAAAACCATTTTTTCTATTAGGATAATACATGTTCATAAAGTCATGAAGGCATTGAGACGATTGTAAAACTCCATTTTATAGAGTAGAGATTGTCAAAATAAACGAAAATTGGAAACAAGCCTTTGATCAAAATGAGGATGCCTATGCATGTGAGACAAATATAGAAAGAAATGATGATAATGATTACTATGACCAAGAGATGATAACAAAAGCACCATTACATGGATTTAGTGATTTTTATAATATTTATGATCTTCATAATACTCAAATAAGCATTTCTATGGGCGAAGGCTATAGGCCTTTGGGCATATTCAAAAGAGATGAGCTTTCCCACCTTGTTTTAAGGGAAAAACTTATCAGATAGTGTTAAGAGGAACTTTACATATCATGATATTTCTCAATGGGAAGTTTGGCATCAAGATCATGATTTTGCATATCATATAAGGAATTTGTTTACAAAACAATGTGAAATATCCTTGGTCAAGTATTTAGTTGTAGTTGGATTTTTATAAGAAAAGAAAAGTTAAAAGGAAAAAAACTAATGGGTAGATATGTTAAAGCAAAGGCTAATTTGAAACACATTCTAGCATTGAAAATTATGTATATGGATCTTAAACGAATACGAACATCACCAGACTATTTTTTTCATTTGTGCAAGAACTTATATGCAATGATATGACAGTTGGGTCCACCAACTTTGTTTGTTTAATTTAGAAATGATGAGCATATTTGGGAGCCTTTAGTAAGGATTTGCAACAAGTATATTGAGAGAAAAAATTGTCGATTGAAAACAAGGTAGAGGAAGATGATATTGATAGCTTGATAAGAAATGACCTAGTTACTTGTGTATGATATTACAAAAGTAGAATGAATGCTCTACACTAGTTAATTTTACATTAGTCCAAGTAATTTAGTGATGTCATTGACTATTTATTTGTAACAAAATTCCAAAGTCAAGGAAGTCAACATGAACATGGATTGCTATGGATAAAAAATGATCCTATCTATGGAAAAAGTACGAAATTGAAATTGAGAGTTTCATTGACAAGCACTTGTGCTGTGATTCAACTAAATTTCCTACAAATCTGAAAACTATCCAATGCCATTGCCATATAAATACTTATAGGAAAAGAAAATAGATGCATTGTAGGTTCAATTTTCCAATTCAACCAATGTTAAAGACACAATACTTGATACTATGGAATTTGATAATGCAAAAAACAAAATAAAATGCAAGAATGATATTGATACACTAAAAAATATGGAACATGATGACACATATACATTTGATAATTTTATTGAAAAAATAGATGTAAGTAAATTTGATTATATCCATGCGATTAAATGTACTCTGAATTGAAGAACAATTGTATTGAAAATAGAATTGAATATACATATGGATTAATAATTTCGCTCAGCATATTCCATCAATTTGGGGTATAAGTATTGATGCCCAATTTGTGCTTGACTCATATGCTACAACTACTTACTATAGTTCATACATGACAAAGCTAGGTAAAATAATGACATTCGTGTTTAAATGTGTACAAAGTGAATATTAAAAAAATAATGGTGATATCAGAGAAACAATTACAAGACTTGGAAAATATTTATTGGACTTACAACAAATTTATGCACAAAAATTTGTATATATAGTGTTTTCAATGCCACTGAATATTGGTTCAAGAAAATGTATATTTATTAACACTTCAACAATAGATGATTGGATGTTTTTACTAAAGAAACCAAGAGATATAGAGTGTGAACCAAATGATTCAAAAAACATAACATGCTTTTCAATTATGAATTGTTATGTGCGATGACCAGAAAACATTGAACACATATATTTAATGGAATTTGCATCTTGCTATACACTACAAGGCAAGAAAAGATGAGGCATTGATAGACCATACGTTATAAGATACATAAAGTATAATAAACATATTGATCCTAATAACTATTATAGAGAACGATTAATGTTGTATGTCCCATATCGTATTGATGAGAATAGTTTGAAGGATCAATATTGGACTTAGGAAAATGCATATCTATTATTTCAAAAAATCATAAAATGGAATGAACAAAAAGTGACAACATGGACTAATATTGATAGCATAACAACTAAGCTTGAAAACAAAGAGAGCAAATTGTTTGAAAGAGATGTATCTATATATGAAGAAATAAATAGCGAAAAACATTATCAAGAATACAATATTGAATTAGATTTTCAATATTTTCAAAAGGCTAGAAATACAAAATCAACTGTTGAGAGACATTACCAACTTGAAAAAAGTCCACAAGTACTAGAAGAAATAAAATTCTATGAAAGAATGAGAACGCTGAACCTAGAACAGGAAAAAATAGTGAAAGGAATAGTGACTAAGAAAAAAAAAATACAGATCAACCATTGTATGTACTTGTAACAAGTGGTGCGAGCATTGGAAAAGCATTTGCTGTTATAGCAATATTCTAATCTCTAATTCACTTGCACAACAATATATTTGGATATGACATAGCTCAACTAAAAAAATCGTAACAACATATATAGGCAAGGAAATGTTCAATGCATGTGATATAACATTGCATTCTGCATTCCATTTACCATTCAACAAATTGGAATATCTTTCGATTAAAGGTGAAAAATTAGATACATTGACTAAACATTGCGAACAACTTCGTGTTACGCTTATTGATGAGGCATCTTTGATAGGTTCAACATTGTTATACCAAGTTAAAAAATGGTTACGAGAAATAAATTGTACTATGTTGGCCTATTTTGGAAATATTGATGTATAATTTTTAGGTAACTTGTTCCAAGCACAACCTACCAAAGATGCTCTAATTTTTGAGCAACCAATTTTAGTAGGGAAAAAATAGTATACAATTTCTGGAAGGAAAAAGTGAAATTTTATAAATTGCGTACTATAATGCATAAAAAAGATAACAAATTCATTGATATCCCTAATGGAATGCAAGTGAATCAACAATCTGATGAAGACATAAAATATATAAATGATAAGTGCTATAGACCTGCTCCACTAGATCCATTGTTTCCATATCTATTTTACAGGAACACAGATGTACATAAGCATAATGAAAAAATGTTATCATATGTAAATGGAGGGCTAATAGTTCTTGATGTGATTGGTGAATCTCACAGGAAGGGAATAAGTTATGTACCATATGAGAAAACAATGAGAATACCATCAAGAATCCTTATCAAATACAATGCTCTCATTGAGCTATATGCAAGGAACTATAATATAGAAGATGACCTTGTTAATGGTGTGGATAGAATATGCAAACAATATACGAAAAATAACAAGAATGATGATGTGTTATGGATATATTTTGTAAATCTAGAAATTGGTAAAATACAAAGAAACAAGTATCATGAACTATATGAAGAAAAAAAAATCATTGAATTGGAATCCAATATTATGTGTTCCAAAACCATTGACATGTCATAGCAAGAGCTTTAGAACCATAGTGCGGAAATAATTTCCAATACAACTAGCTTATTCTAAAATAATTAATCTATCATAGGGTTTGACATTGAATGGAATTTCATTTGATCCAAGTGGCATATCAACACATGGACTAATTTACCCAACATAGTCACTTGTTAGAACCATGGAATAATTGTATCTTTTTCAGAAAATAACACGAAAGAAATTTTGTGTGAATAAGAAAATATTATAAGAAATGAAACACTTAAGAACTAAAGCGTCATGGAAATTAGGATACATAGAGAAGCTAATAGCAAGTGTGAATACTTTAGTGATTGTAAATTTGAATACATGAAGTCTACACATTCATGTGAATGACATTATGTGTGATGAAGACCTAATGAATGCCATGATTCTTCGTATCTAGGAAACACATCTAAAATTTCTGCCATAAAATATTGAATTTCACAAATTCCATTGCAACATATCAAATTGTCTTCATGGAGTAATTACTTGCGTGCAAGGTATCAACAAAAAACATTTACAATAATAGAATCAAACTTGTTTTGTCTCAAGTATATTTATAATATCGTACGTATAATAAATGTCTATGTTACGACACTTGTATTTGTTTCAACAATCATTTAAGATATATAAATAACAAGGGAACAACTCATGCTTGGTGATTACAATTTAATACTTTTTAGAATATTTCGTTATTGCCATCATTATCGAAATCAATTCAAATAGAAAATGAAGTAAATTTTTTTTAGAGTACATGCACTGCGAACAATTACAAGAAGTAATGAGAAAATTTATTTTCGAGAATATGACAATTACTAATAATATTTGGACAAATTTTCCTCTTGAACAATGTCAGGTTCATATTTCACATTCATAATAGAGTGATGATGATGCAATTCATGCTTGACTACCCTTTTTTGCAATTCTAACTTTGTATAATCTATGAATTTGTTTTTTTGAAACAGTAAAGTTCACTGGAAATTATAAATGCAATACAACAATTTTTGTAAATCTCAGCTATTTTGTATAAGTTGTAATGGTACATGTAAATTATAAATGCAATACAAAAATTTGTTTTAATTCTTGGCTATTTCGTATAAGATGTAATGATACATTTGCTTGTTCATTCTGACATGGAGTCCAAAATGGATAAGTAAATAATTTAACCATTCCAAGGAAATAACAACAAAATCGTATATACTTTTGAGGTATAAGTATTCTTAAATCTTTAAGTATTTGTTTTTTTTTTTGGTTTAATTTTTCAATATTTGATAGTTCATATTTGTTAATTGTATTGTCATAACTTAAGCTAATTATTGATTGCACGATTGTAGAAGATACGAAAGATGCAGTCTATGCAGAATGTGCAAATGCGTGGAATTTTTGTCCTTTTTTCATGTTCTTTTCCATATACATACTCATCGCTTCAAACATTTTATTCGCACACACTTTTTTCATACGTTCATGAACTTTTCTTAAATGCGATTAATTTTTAAACTAAACTTTATTAATGGAACAAATTATATGTTTACGAGAAGGAAACAAGATATGGTTAATAGGTAAGAGAGCAGAGAAATTTGCAATGATTGGCCAAAGATATATGTGTCTTTGAGTTTTTTCAAATCTGTGTTTTAGGTTATTTGTCAACAATGATAGAGTAGTGGGAACCAGTCCTATGACCATCGCTTCGAAATATGGATAACTAAGCATGTCTTTTGTAGCGATAATTATTATCGATAGTCTATAAGATAATTTTCACTATAACAAATAATTCATAGTAATGAAAGGGACAATGTTGAAAAATGTGCAACAAGAAATGTTAAATTTAGAATGTGCTAAAAATAGACCTGCTAAAAATAGAATGTCTAAAAATAACAGTTTGGCCAGTGAGGTCATTGGCCACATTGGGTGAGAGGTGAAACTACTAAAAA
>APFE030762048.1:0-13323 GCA_000404065.3 Pinus taeda | reverse complement strand
GCAGCAGTTGAATTAGACGCATGGATCCAGTGGGCAGGGATCAGGAGGATCAAGAGGACCAGGAGGTACATCTATGAGGATGTCAGGTCCATCAGTGAGCAGTGGCTCACCGAGCCAGAGGGGTGGCGCTCCGAACAGGTCACTGAGCAGTTCACTAGGGAGTCCACTGATGGACAGTTCACACGGTACCTCAGCTTCTACAGGTTCAGGTGCAGGCAGGAAGACAGCAGACAGACAGTCAGGAGTTCAGGCTACTGGTGGTGATGAGGAGGAGGAGTTTCATTCTCCTATGGGAGAAGCATGCTCAGGGAAGAGGAAGCCCAAGTGGCTTCAGGACACCTTGAGAGATGCCACATCTGTTGCTGAGCCGAAGAGGCCGGTCAGAGAGAGTAGACCACCTGAGGGATTTTGTAGCTATATGGCGATGGTTACCATCATCCTTGACTCTGAGCCTTCTAGCTATGAGGAGGCAGCTAGCCAGCAGGTCTGGAGAGAGGCCATGCAGGAGGAGTATTCTTCTATCATGAAGAATGATGTTTGGGAGGTGGTGCCGAGGCCTGAGGGAAAGTTCGTGGTTACTTCCAGATGCCTTTACAAGGTAAAGCATGCTGCAGATGGCAGCATTGAGAAATTCAAAGCGAGGTTTGTGGCTAGAGGGTTCTCCCAGGTAGAGGGAGTTGATTATGAGGAGACCTTCACTTCCGTGGCTCGATATACTTCGATTCGCTCCATTATATCGATAGCAGCAGAGATGGGTTGGAAGATCCACCAGATGGATGTGAAGACCGCATTTCTCAATGGCTTCATACAGGAGGAGGTGTACATTGAGCAGCCACAGGGCTTTGAGGTGCATGGGAAGGGGTCCCATGTATGCAGACTGAAGAAGGCCCTTATGGCCTGAAGCAAGCTCCCAGAGCTTGGTACTCCAGGATAGATACTTATTTGCAGGGGATGGGTTTCACAAAGAGTGAGGCAGATCCGAACCTTTACTTTATTGTGATAGGTGAGGAGCCTCTCATTCTGGTGCTGTATGTGGATGACTTGGTCATTACAGGTGCAGAGAGACTCATAGAGCACTGCAAGAGAGATTTTGCGACGGAGTTTGAGATGAAGGACATTGGCTTGATGCATTACTTTTTGGGTTTGGAGGTGTGGCAGGAGGAGGGGCATTTCTTCCTGGGGCAAGGGGAGTATATTGTGGACATCCTTAGCAGATTCCACATGGAGGATTGTAGACCCATGTCGACACCGATGATGGAAGAAGCTTCATGCTTCGGATTCCGAGTTGGTGGATCCCACATTGTACAGGCAGCTGATTGGTTCCTTGATGTATTTGGTCAACACTAGACCAGATATCTGTTTTGCAGTCAACACGATGAGTCAGTTTATGTGTGAGCCTAGGAAGGTTCACTGGGTGGCTGCAAAACACATTTTGCGGTACTTGCAGGGGACAGTGGATTATGGTCTGGACTACACGCAGGGAGATGGAGTGAGATTGGTAGGATACACTGATTCTGATTGGGCAGGTTGTGCTTCTGATAGGAAGAGCACTTCAGGGTGTTGTTTTGGGTTGGGCTCAGCAGTAGTGTCATGGTTCAGCCGGAAGCAACAGTCAGTAGCACTAAGTTCAGCAGAAGCAGAGTATATGGCAGCCATTCTAGCTAGTTGTGAGGCCATCTGGCTTCGCAAGATGTTGTTTGGCTTATTTGGTCAGCCGTTGAGACCTTCAGTGATTTACTGTGATAATCAGAGTTGCATTAAACTCACGGAGAATCCAGTATTTCATGACAGGTCAAAGCATATCGGGGTCAGATATCATTTCATCAGAGACTATGTTCAGAAGGGAGCTGTGAAGCTTGAGTATATTTCCACTGATGAGCAGGTAGCAGACATTCTTACCAAAGCCTTACCACGGGGCAAGCATGTTTACTTCAGAGACAAGATGGGTGTGGTGAGGAACGCCTTCCTCGGTAAGAGGGAGTGTGAAATTTGGTACCGGAGGACAGGTGGTTCCCTTAGGCTTTGATCTTTGGCCTAGGGAAAAGTGTCCAAAAGATTTTAATTTTTCCCCTAAAGTGACTTTATAATTTTTATAAAGTTAAAATCTAATTTAAAAGTGACTTTAAGTGATAAAGTTACTAAGTCTAATTTTAAAGTGACTTTTATAAAGTCAATGAAAATTAGAAAGGAAAAGTGACTTTGGAAATAAATGACTAAGTGGGTCTTTATTAAAGTGGGTGAATTAAAAAATAGAAAGTGAGATTTAAATGTGCATTTAATCTCAGCCATTGATCTAAATCTATTTCAGCCATTGGATTTAGAAATCACCCAAAAGTCATTTGGATCACCCAAAAGTCATTTGGAGTTATATTAAGGGAGGAAAAGGAGGAAAAGATCACATTCGATTCAATTCTTTCATGAGCAGATTGAGAGAAGGAGAGCAAGAGAGCAAGGGAGATTTCTGGACAGTGAGCTGCGGAGTATCAGCAACGAAGTTTCAGCAGGGCATTTTTTCAGCAAGGCTGAGATAAGTTGTAAAAGTTTGCTTGCTGATTTTTGCTGAATATTTTCTTGCTGTAAAAAGACTTTTTTCAGAAATAAAGAAGAGCTCTCAAACTGGTTTTCCCCAAGAGTTGTAGGGGGTTTTTCAGGGTCACGTTGACCAAAAATATCAGTGTTTTAATGTGTTTTAATGGCTGTTTATTACTGCTGATTTTTATTTCTGCAATTTCTAGCATTCTGTAAATTTCCAGAATTTGTGTTTTCAGCAAATTTATTTTTTTTTCCAGATTGTTGAATGTATGGTTATGGGAAAGGGCATTTAACTACATGGGAGAAATAAGGAGAAACTGAAAACCGGGGTGGGAAAACAGAAATTTTTACACAACTTGATACAGTTGGATCCTCTCTTTGTGAGTGTTTTTTATCTGTGTTTCCATGATTTGATTAGTTGTGGCTTATTCATTGCAGTTTGGTTTGAGCTCTGTCAGTGTCACCTACTCAACAATGTTTGATGCATCCAATAATGGTGGAAAGTATGGTCGAAGGTGGTCCACATTGAATACGGGGTGCAAGTCAAGAAATGGGGGTATATTGAGCTCAAAGGCGTTGTCTCCCACAACCTTGGTGATGGTGTAATGGTCGTATTGGAGTGGTCGAAGCTTCCAATGGGTTAGACAAGGCGTTCTTTTTGCAGATGTAACCAAATATTTTCACCCACTTGAAACTTATGTGGCACCCGATGTTGATCATGCCAATATTTGTACTTAGCATTAGATTTATCCAAGATATCATGAACCTATTGGCAGATGTGTTGAATGAGCTGAATGAACCTGGTGGCTTTATCAACTTCATACTAAACCTGGGAAAATTCTACCCATGTAGTTGCAAAAGGAAGTGCAACATTAAGGGGACATAACGGTTAAAATCCTAGGCCGACTTGAAAGGGGTTGTGTCCAGTCGAGCTATGGAGAGCTCTGTTATAGATGTGTTTCACATAGGGAAGCTCTCATCCGATGTACATGGATGCTTAGAGTTGTACATTCGTAGCATATGCATAATCATCCCGTTGACGACCTATGTTTAGCCATTAGTCTGGGGGTGGAATGCAATCGACTTGGTGAGCCTGGTGTCCAACCATGACCATAGGTTTGACCAAAATGTGTTAAGGAACCTACTATCCCAATTTGATATAATGGTTCGCGGGGCCTCAAAATGTACCCATACTCATTCAAAGAAGAGTTTGGTAGTGGCTTCTACTGTGATACTCTTCTTGCAGGTAGCTAATATGGCTTTCTTAGAAAATCTATAAATGATCACAAATACACAGTCGTTACCATGCTTAGTAGAAGGAAGGCCAGACATATAGTCCATGGAGATGGATTCCCACAACCAACTAGGACTAGGTGAAGGAGTATACAGACCTTGATTCTTAATAGTTGGTTTCACGATGGCATAGGTTGTGTAGGATCTGATATATTTTCCAACATCTTGTCATAGATTTGGCCAATAAAAATACTTTTGTAGAACTGTCATTGTCTTTTTTACTCCAAAGTGTCCTGCAAACCAACTATAGTGCGCCTCCTAAATCATCTTGGCATTCTCGCTTGAAGGAACACAAAGGTGTCCCAAGTGGCATAATAGTGCGTCCTTGAGGTGCAAGTCTGGAACTTGCTTGCCCTCCATGAGAATTTGTTATGTGGTGGTGAATTTTGGATCATTTTCATAAAGTTGTGGCCATCTAGAAGTCTCGTTCCCACAAGAGTCGAGGATAGTGGTCAGTGCCACAACTAGTTGCCCACTGAGGCAATATGCAAAATTATTAGTAATGCCCTTCTTGGATGTTTAGATGAAATTGTTGCAGTTATGTGGACCATTTCTGATGGTGGTTGTTCTACAACTTCCCTTGTGTCTGTATAAACTAAAGAGGTTGATGATCTTTGTGGATGATTGTCTCCTTCCGCAAAATTTAATGTTCCCACTATCAACAAGCCTTTATGATGGAATACATCTCTTTATCATAGGTGGGGTACTTTTGAACTATATCGGAGAGTGTTTCACTACAATAGGCCACTGGATGCATTTTTTGGGTAAGGATTGCACCAAAAACATAGTCAGAGGCATCTATCTCAATTTGAAATGGTTGTTGTAGGTCTGGCAATGTGAGCATTGGTGCGAAGCAAAGGTGGTGCTTCAGTTCCACGAATGTCTTTTGTTGGAACTCAGACCAAAAAACTTTACTTTCACTATGCCCTTGGTGGCTTGACTCAAAGGCCAAGTGATATGGGAGAATCCCAACATGAACCTTCTATAGAAATTGGCAAGGCCCTTAAAGTTGTGAAGCTCTTTTAGAGTGGTCGAATCTGGTCAATCTCGAATAACTTGGATCTTAGCCGAATCCACATGCATTCCTTGCTCATCAATGATGTAACCCAGATATTGGACTTGGTTCATGCCAAAGGTGCATTTCTCCAAGTTGGCGCATAGCTTGTGTTGCCACAAGGTTTGAAGGACTTGCCAAATATGTTGCAAGTGTTTTTCCTAACTCTTGCAAAAGATGAGGATGTCGTCTAAATATATAACCACGAATGAGTTGGTGAAGGGCTGAAAGATGCCATCCATCAACCTCATAAAAGTTGCAGGGGAATTTGTTAACCCAAAGAGCATAACCAACCATTCAAAAATACTCTTCTTGGATTGGAAGGCGGTCTTCCATACATCTCTAGGTTCTAGTGGAACTTAGTGATAACAAAACTTCAAATCAATCTTTCTCAAGCACTTGGCCCCCTTGAGCTGGTCAAGCAGGTCATCAGTCTATGGGATTGGATACCTGTTGCTAATAGTGATTTTATTTAGTGCATGATAATCAATGTAGATTCTCTAGGTCCCATCCTTCTTCTCTACGAGTATAATTAGGAACCCACAATGTGAGGAAATTAGTTAGATGTGCCCTTTTTGTAGCAAATCCTAGCTCTGCCACTTGATTTCTTCATTTTCCATAAGAGAGTGACAATATATAGGCCCATTTCATAGAGGTTTCTAAGAAGTCAGATCAATCGAATGCTTGACTTGACAGTTGAAAGGTACCCCTGTGGGTGAGGAGAAGATGTCCTTGTATTCTTCCATGACCTTATCCACCAACTTCTGTTGCATGGACGAGCCCTTCCCAAGGGCCATGGATGTGGCCACAATCTTCCCTTTCTTTGAGAGCAAAGCCAAAAGAAAATAAACTTCCCAGTTTGGGAGATGATCTTACTACATTTCTTAGTAGAGATGAAAGAAATGGAAGTAGGAGGAACTAAATCCAGTATCCTATACAACTTACTGCCCAAAGTAATAATAATAACAATGCAAGGCTTGGACTCATACACAAAATTATGCTTCCACATGTATGGTTGGCCTAATAACACATCACAAACTTCAAGGGGGGAACATCACACAATATCTCATCCATGAAGGGCTTGATTTTGTATGGAAGGTGACACTACTGGCTAACGTGGAGATCTCTCCCTTGGTAGAGCCATCTGATGGTGTACGATTGTGGGTGTGATGTCATCGGTAGACCTAACAACTTCACAACCTTAGCTGAGATGAGGTTGCTTTGTCTACCACTGTTGAAAATGAACAGTAGTGGAGAACCCTTCGCCCACATATGTGAGTGGAAGAGATGCTACCCCTCGTCTGGATCTTCGGGCTCAATCTTCTGGACATAGGTGGTAGCAACACTAGTGCTAGGCTCTACATTGATAATTTGCTTCTCCTTGTTGTTCCCCTTGTTGGGTTTCGAATCAAAGTCGAAACATGCATCAGACTTTGAAGCTTTCAACTCAAACGTCATTGACTTCATGGCGCGACAGTCATTTGTGTTATGAGTGGGCATCTTGTGGAACACATGCAATTTTCCTGTGTCCTTCTTTGTCTTCATGGTGCTATTCTTTACTTGTGGCTTCTGTGGGTTGTCCTGGGTCATCCCACCTTTGCTTTGTCCTTTGTTTTGTGGTTTGGGGGTTCCTTTTCCCTACTTTGGATTTACAGATCCAAAGTATTGTTTCTTTTGTTTAAAATTTTGCTTGATCTTGACGACATATTGGTATGTGATGCCAAGTGAGGAGATGTCTAGGAACTGCATCTCGTCTTGGATGTATTTGTGTAGAAAACTGCGATACTTGAGTACCAAATGCCACTCAAAATCCTTGATATCCGACTTTGTGGAAGGGTATGAAATTTTGTGAACTCTGACACATCTTGGTGCCTTCCCTGCCGCAGTGAGGTCCATTTTATGTACTTATATTCATAGCTCTCGACAGGGTAATATTGTTCCTTGACGGTGTATCAAAAAGAATTCCATGTGGTTGCGCTTGAAAATAGTGAGGATTCCTTCTCATCTCTCTACTCACGGTAGGTTTCCCATGTGTTCTTAACATGGGGGGTGACTTTGACGAGTGAAAAAGTAATATTTTCCCTATTGGAAAAAAAATGGACCGAAAAAATCCTTTTAGTAGATTTAAAAATCTATATATGAAATTTGCGTCTATCTAGCCTTCAAGTATTGGAATACCAAAGTTAACTTGTATCTTAAAGGGGGAGACACCTTCGAAGTTACTGCTAAATGAAAATGCTTCCTCCCCGGATACCTGCTAGGGGATTTGGGAAACATTATCCATCATCTCGTTCCTTTGTTGCTTGAGGGCCTCTTCGAGCAATATTTTGAAAGGATCTCCTACTCCTTTATCTTTCTTTTCTTCTGCCATGGGAGGTCGTTAGGGTTGGCGAGGCCTATCTTGGAATGGTTCAACCAGTTCAAGCCCTAACTCCTTATGCCCTGACCTCGTTGGGGACATGCATAAAAAAAAAGAGAAATCACAGACCACTGTAATACACTAATCATAATTTATGCAGGAATTAAATGAAATATAGACATAAACATAAACACAAATCTACAGTGAAAATTAAATTCATTAATAACAAATACTAAAAATTATTTACATGCAGAATGTAAACAAACTATCTCATGCGATGGTAGTTTATCTCAAAGAAGAGATGTGATAACTACGTACCTTCTGAGCTATGTTATAATGACACTTTGAGGCCTTTAATCATAAAGAAGAAGTGTAAAACACTAACCCTAGAAGATGAATTGCCAATAGTTTTTGGCCTCATTGGGGTAAGTTTGACTGTCAACTTCTCAGGGTCGTAACTTTGGCTTATGATCTCTGTTTTGTTATCATAATACCTAGTTTCGAAGATGTAAGACACCCCTGTCCAAATTCACCTGCTTTTAAAAACCCTACGATAAATGTGAAGCGAAGTGCTACTATGAAATGATCTGACCTCCAAGTTCCAATGATGGAAGTAGGGCTGACAAACTGACAACTTTATTGACAACCCTCAAAGACCACAAACCACTCAGAAGGATGCAAACCCCCATAGGTGGTCAATCCCTGAACTGGACACAATTTTGAATAACCTAACACCCCAACCACACACATAATAAGTCAAGGGCATGGTTATAGGCCTCCAACCAACCGCACACATAGGCTTATTTCCATGCAATTATGGCCTAAATTCCCCTGTTCTGAGCCTGCAGTCCTAAGATCCGAGACACTTTTCTAGGACAACCTCTAGATCACTTCCAAAAACTTTATGTAACTTTCCATAATCATATTTTACATGACAATAATGCTAAAACTTCAAATTTGTAACCAAAACTTGACCTAGACTTCTTAGAGCACACCGGACATTTCGTAAAACGTATGGTAAGCATGTAAGCTATAGGTCATGAACGCATATTTGAGTATAAATCTATGAACTTCATCTCAAAATCACTGAGAAGGTCTAATGCCCTGTCAAGTAGCTGCAACAACAATAGTTAGTCCATGCATTCATCAACCATCCAATAACTTACCAAATCATAACACGAGCCATAGATAGAGCACATCATGAACCATGCTTCTAACCAGCATATAACCATGATAAAATAGCCATCAAATAAACATAATAACAAGTACAAGTTCTCATAAATCACAATAGGAATATAACTCTTATTAACATATGCAAAAGCCAACCAAGTTAGGGACTTCCACATACCACCTAATCATAGATTGAGTTGAACTAAATATTTCTTTCAGCTAATCACCCCCGTGCCATATTCCAAGCATGAATGTGGGATCTCATGGGATAAACCAAGACACAAATAACCAAGGGAATCCAGAGGTTAAACCACTTCCACCCTCAAACTACCGTGATCTCACCTAAACCAGTTCCCCGATCACAAAACAAACCAAGCTTGGATGCCTCAAAATTCCTTCACTACACCCTGAGGTATTTTCCTATCTCCACCCACCTGTTGAGGGCTTCTCATATAAAATCATATCCACCCCCAACCCTTGGGAATGTTCCTGAGACCACCTCACTCGGTTCCAAAACCTTATGAAAATCCAAAGCTCAACAAAGAAATGAATCCCATCACACCATGGTTATCTAGGAAATGGAAAAGCAAGGTTGAAACCATTGTCAAACCTTGTTGGGAATCACAATTTCTGTTAGACCAAAACCTGCAAGTGTTAGTCAACGATCGCATCGCCAGAGATAAGGATCCACGAGAGGCAGTTAGTCCATGTCGCGAAACACACGGGGAGCTTTGGTTTATCCAATGTCCAACAATATCCCCCCCAACGTGAGTTGAGTGTGTATTGAACTCGTTACCTACGCTCTGATACCACTTTTTGGGAATCATGATTGTCCTTAGACCAAAACCTGCAGGTGTTAGTGAACGATCGCATCGCCAAAGATAAGGATCCACCCAGAGGTGGTTAGTCCATGTCGCGAAATACACGAGCGTTGGTTTATCCAATTTCCAACAAACCTAACAAAACCCATGCCAATGACAACAAATGAACCAAATAAACAAATGCATGAAGTTGATGATCCAACCTTCTCCTTGATTTCCTTTGCTTTCATTATCCTTCCTTTTATTTGCTTGCTTGCTTTCTTCTCTTGGAGCTCTCTCTCTCTCTGATACTAATTCCAAAATCTTAAAGTGACAAAAGCCAAAACTAACAAAAGTTGTGAACTGATTCTTTGATGCCTTTTTATCATTGATGTCTCCCTTTTCTTCATTTTCCTTCATTTCTCATAAATAAATGCCAATTATTGCCGCTTTTTCTTTGCCAATTTCCTTAACCATTAATAAGCCAAAATTGATGCCCACTATAGTGTTTTCCCAACATTCATCTTGGAATACATGTCCCGTGACCTTGGTCTTATTTTTCCTTTATTAACCTTTATTAAATGAACTTTAACTTGGGGCTATTACAAACCCCTCCCCTTTGGGGGAAAATCCTCCTTGGTGTTCAATGATACCTATGAATAGCAAACCGTTGAAAACAAAACATACTGTCTCTGGAGATTTATAACATAGCTCAATACAATATTTACAATGATGTCCTACTGAAAAATAAACAAACACACCACTTATTGAAGCTTTATAACCCATCTCATTGTAGTATATATATACACCAAAAACTTATTTGCTTGAACCAACAAATAATGAAGGATACAAATCCTACGTCTGATCAACCATATCCCATGTAGCTTCATCGGTCCCAAAGTGCTACAATTGCACTTTAACTTGCTCGATTGATCAGTTCCAGAGCATGAGTTGTTTCTGCTACTATATTCATTTTGGTTCTGTATGGAATTCCCCCTCTAGTTCCACCTACAATACAAACCAATCAATCACATTATCAACTTCCTGGACATATCTCTTAGATAATGAAACATGGAAAACATCATGGACTTTCACTGTCAGTTGTAGGCCACTCATCCAATCTTCTCAAGGATCTCAAAAGGTCCACAATACTGAGGTGCCAGCCTGGCACATGACCTAATTGTCAAGGAGCTCCTCTTGGGCTTGGTGCGCAAGTACACATGCTCCCCAACCTAAAAATATTTGAACTCATTGTGCTGATATGCATAACTCTTATGCCTGTCTTGTCTTGCCTTCAAGTTCCTCTTAATAACCTACATTTCTTGTTCCATCTATGCTAACATGTCAGGTCCAATCAACACCTTATTCACTATATCAATCCAGTTGATAGGAGTATTACAACTCCGCCTGTAAAGAACCTCAAATGGACTCATCTTCAAGGTCTCTGGATATCCTTTATTATAAGCAAACTCTACCAATGGAAGGTACTCATCCCATTTCCTCTATTGATGCATGACATACATCCTCAACATGTCCTTATGTATCTTGTTAACCCTCTCTGTCTGTCCATTTGTCTACCAATGATAAGTTGTGCTGAAAGCTAACTATGTCCCCAGACCTGTAAACAAATCCTTCCAAAACCTAGAAGTGAACTTGGCATCTCTATATGATATGATCTTCTTGGGAACACCATGCAATATCATTATCTCCCTGATAAAAATCTGAGCTACCGCGCTAGCTGAATTCGTAGACTTAACTTAAATGAAGTGAGCTACCTTACTTAGTCTATCAACCACAACAATGATGGAATCATGCTGCTTTGATGTCCTCGGCAAACCTAGAATGAAGCCCATGGAAATGAACTCCCATTTCCATTTTGGAATCGAAATCGATTGTAATAAAATAGCTGGATGCTTGCACTTTGTTTTTACCTGCTGAAAATACAAGCTTCTCACAACAAATTCAACCACCTCTTTCTTCAAATTTGACCAATGGTAGAACTTCTTAACTACTGTCTATGTCTCCTGATATCTTGGGTGACTTGAATATGGCTTAACATGAAACTCCCTCAAGATAAGCTTCTTGAGCTCACTATCATCCGACACATAAATCATTTTCCTGAATTTCACCAAGCCCTCTACTGTGAGATGATACTCCTCATCCCTATTACCATCACCCTGCTGCTGTAACCTATGCTTAAAATTCTAGTACCTGTCATCATTATGTCTTGCTTGCAAGGTCCACTCCTACAAATATGTCCCATAAGAATTCATTGTTGTAATATGATTCACCTGCACTCTCCTACTTAGAGCATTTGCAACTTGATTCTCTTTTCCCTTAATGTACTCAATCTCAAAGTCAAACTGACTAAGGATAGCCAACCATCTAGTTTGCCTGGCATTAAAATTGGGTTGGTCAAACAAGTATCTCAGTCCACTATTATCACTCATCAAAATAAACTTCATGCTAAGAAGATAATGCATCCACATATTTAAGGCATGAATGATCGATGTCAACTCAAGATCATGAGTCACATATTTATGTTCGTGCTCATTCAACTTCCTTGACTTATAACACACCACATGTCCTTCTTGCAATAAGATTCCACCAAGTCCTCTCTTGCAAGCATTTGTACATACCACGAAATCTATTTCAGGATCTGGAATATTCAAAACTGGAGCATTTGTAAGAAAATGCTTCAACTACTCAAAGATATCAATACACTCCTCAATCCATCCAAACTTCTTCTCTTTCCTTTGCAAATATATAATCGGATAGGAAATTAGTGAGAAGTTCCCAATGAACCTCTTGTAGTAACGTACTAGTCCCATGAATGATCTGACTTCATCCGCATTTCTAGGAGCTGGCCATTCCATGGAAATTGTTGAGTCCCAAACTTACATCTTCCCTACTTACCTTTTTAGCCTTTTTCTCCAGTTACCTGAACCTCCAAGCTATAAAATCATTGCATATTAGTTTAAAATGAGCATATAAATGGTTTCCTAACTATGTCTTGCGACTGCTGTTTGATTTAGATTTTTGCTCAATCAGCTGCGGAATATGTCACTTTCCGTAGCCATAATCAGTTTCCGCAGCTTTTTGTTAAAATATATGCTATAGGTGTCTCCTAAAGAACTCAACCACATGGGCAAGCTACAAATGATGTGGACATGGAACGTGTCCCCTTGGTTCAACCAAATCATCCACATAAGCCCGCGGTCAAAGCCGGTCAAACGGTGGTCAACACAAGGAGTTTTGCGGTGGCAGGACTCTGTTTTCATCATGAGGAGGATTGCGTGGAAAGATCTTGAGTTTTAGGAGGTGGGCTAACACCTGGGGACTGCCCGTGGACCGAATCCAACAAACCACCTCCTTGGATTTACTTCCCACGGCTACCATGCTGCTAAATTTCCGATTATTTTCTTTTACGTGTCTGTCTACCAGCGCAGACCTTAGGAATTAGTTATGTATTTCCTGCTATAAATAAAGCATCTTCGTATGCGTATAGGCTAGCTGATGATATGTAATCTTGACTGTTTTTACGAGCTATCGAGCCGAGACTTGGTTTTTACTTTATGAATGCATTGCAATATATGAGAAGACATTGATTTTGAGTCCAAATCCGTGATTGGTTTCTGATTGGCTGAGGTTGCAGAGGGCGCCTGTACTCCAAGGTCCTGTAGTTGATGTATAGCTTTATGTTTTTCTTCATTCTACGCTCTTGATACCATAGATGTTTGTTGTATATATTAACTTGCTCATGGTATTTATGTTATTTGCTGTCCATAGCTTCCTTTATGCTTTTAATTGAGTGTCAACTGATCAGTGTTTTCATTTCATGTTCTAATAGAAAGCCCAGGCAGTGCATATAGTTTTTGATGACTAATGACATGATGGAATTATCTTGTCCTTCTGCTGATTTGTTTTCTTAGTTCTAATTCCAACACTGTTTATTTCTTTAGTTTTGCTTTGTTCATTTACTTTTCTTCAAGATAGATATTAGACTATTCATATCATTCTTCAGTTACCTCCTATAGCCAGAGCGAGTCGAATGGTGAGGGATTGAGTGTGGATGTATAGTTTGATACTAGTTTATTTACTTTTGCAAGTTAGTG